>CAEFZY010068732.1:0-11643 GCA_903066815.1 Brachyrhaphis roseni
TTAAAAACTTTTCCTCTGTACTGTCTGTATGTAGGCACATGCGGCTTATAGACCGGTGCGGCTTATGTATGTACAAAAGGGTTTTTACCTTTAAAATGTGGTAGGTGTGGCTTATAATCACACCTACCACACCGGACTATAGAGGTGCGCTCTATAGTCCGGAAATTACGGTACATGTTTAGATATCATGATAAATCAGCTGGTCAATAAATTGGACCCAATTTCCTTAATTTTGGGAGGCAGGCGGTCCATACTAGCGTATATGAGAAACCGATCTTATCCTCCGATCTTATCTCACTCTGCAAAGATGTGAAAATCAGCTACTGTCCCCTTTCGCTCTGCCATGAGAGTACCGGCCATCAGTTTCAAGGTTTCCCCCAGAAAACCTGCTAAGCCCTGTGGTTGTGTGTTAGGACCGTCATTCATCCAGCGGCCTGTCGTGTTTTTGAGTTAAAACATGTTTAAAATTGATAGGAAATTTGAAAATAATCACTTGATAATTATGTGTTATTGAAAGATTGGAAGACTAATACCTAAACACCAACTATAAAGTCTTAAAAAATGCAAATATGTTAAAAGACTTAAATAAATACATAATGCATAGCCTGGAGGGGGCACAAGTAAAGCCTGGTGACCCGCCAGGCTTATAATACACTGAGGGAAACCCCGAATTTGCTCAAGCACACATAGTTTACAAAAGATAATAATACAAAGCACACCTGCAAGCAAAGATCTGCATAGCTAAAAGAAAAAAGATTAAAAAACACTTGATTTATCCCAAAGGGAAATTAAATGTGTCTTAACTCTCATAATGGGCTCTGAGGTAGACCAGGAATGCAGGCAGTGACGGAGGCAGGAGACGTAACGTAACGACTTCAAGAACTTACAGGCGTACACAGGGGAAATCTAGACTTGGTGCTGATAGACAGGCAATGCAAAATAACAAGTGGTGCGGGAGAACAGCGAGCAGAGAAATCCAGCAGTGAGTGAAAGAAAATAAAGAGCTTGATTAGTTGACAAATGGCTGACTGGGAAACAGGGTGCAGCTGGGAGAGGAGACCAGGGAGGCAGGCTGAGGGAAAGAGACTAATGAACATGATATCTGCTGAGGAGGAAAAAAGGAATAACAAAAATTGAAACATTGATCGAAGGAAAATCAAGAATAAACAAAGCTTAAAACAAAATAATCTAGGTTAAGCTTGAATAAAAAAAGAAGAGACGTTGGAGTCACGGATCTGATGTTTCAGGGAGGCCCAGTCCCGATCGGGATGCTTTGGCATTACCTTAAACATTCTGCTTCAAAATGCCTCGGGACGATGATAAATTAAAAATAGCCCTGCTAGAGTGTGCCAAAAGTCTTAGACAGCAATGTAAAAGATTCACTGCCTGCTGCTGCAGGTAAGAATGGTACAAGCAGTTATGGGGTGTGGCAGGCAATAAAATTTTTAACAGTGTTTTACTTTAGTAAATAAAAGCATCTTGTGAAAACTGTTTTTTTTTTTTTGTATTCATTGTTACCTTTATTTGATATTAAAATGACTTTGATGGTCTGAAACATTAGAGGGGAATAAATGTAGATTCTGATTTAGAACTTCGTAGGCCTGTTTCGGGATTGTTTGGACACCGTTTTTATCACCAACTTTGTTGCCTTTTAGAAATGACCTTTTAAATTTGGCTTGAAGCCGCCGTGCTACAATTTCAGCCCTCCTAACAGCAGACCAGTTGTTTCAGACAGAGACAGGACTGGTGGAACATTTCAACCTGCCCCCAACTTGTTTCTCCTGCTCAAAAAACTTCTGTCATTCAGCAATAATTTTTCACAAGCATAGATGTACACCACATAGAAGCCCTTCGACTGCATTCAAAACGTAGCCACCTCCTACATTCAAATTGCGCGTTGATTGCATTTCAAAGAGTACATGAAGGCTCCCAGGCGCTTCAGTAGAGAAGCAGTCCATAACATCACAGATGCTACACCTTGCTTAGCAGTGGGCTGCAGCTGCTTTTCCATCATATTCTTTCTTTAAGTCAAGTCAAGTTTATTTGCATAACACAATTCAGCAACATGTTGTTATGAATCACGGGCAATTCAAAAAGTGTTGTTTTTTAGCTTTCAGTTAAAGGAACTCCGTGTTTCGGCATCTTTGCAATTTTCTGTAAGTTTGTTCCAGATTAGTGGAGCATAGAAGCTGAATGCTATTTGTCCCTGTTTGCTTCTGATTCTGGGGATACAGAGCAGACTATAACCGGAAAACCTGGGTGGTCTGGGAGGTTGATACAACGACGACAAATCTTTAATGTATTAATGTATGAAAGTTGTTCAGTGGTTTAACTAACTAAAGTATTATAAAGTCTATAAAATGAGCTGCAGAACTGGGATGAGTGGATGAGTTTCTCTAGATCCTACTGAAACCTCTAATCCTGAAAATGTTCTTCAGGTGACAGAAGGCCGACTTTGTAACTGTCTTTATGTGACTCTGAATGTTTGGGTCTGAGTCCATCACTTCACCCAGATTTAGGGCCTGATCGCTAGTTTCTAGTTGTAATAACTGAGCCAGATTGATGTCTAACCCATCTAGACTAGCTGTTTGGAAACCCATTTAGTTTCCAAACAGCCGAATGTTAAATCCTGTTCACGTCCCAACTTGGTAAACACACAACTTTAAACTGATCATACTCCTCCATGGTCATCTTTCCCTCTTTTATCTACAATGACCCTCATACGCCATTGTATTAGCTACTGCAATAAAAGTGCTTTTTAGATGTCCCTTACAGAGCTACTGAGGTTTCACTGAAAGGAAATGGAGTTTGTGTTACTAACGTTGTTTTTTTGTTTGGCAGTGAGCGAGGAGAGCTCTTATTCCTCGGACAACACCGAACCGGAGGACGACTGCCGAGGATGCCAGCTGCAGTGACGAGGCGGCCCCAAAGAGGAGGGGTGGGCAGCGTCCCCCGTCTTTGTCTTCAGTAGACCCCAAGCATCACCTCATGTAACTTTCACCTGATTTAAAGTGTCCCTCAGTGATTCTGAAGAGATTCAGGGAAGAACAAAACAAACGTGTTAGCAACCAGAATTGAGCCATGTAGCCGTTTGTTATAGAGACCATACCCACTGTTCACTTAGCTCAGCCTTTACTAACCGGATCTGAATATCACTGGGAATAAACTCCGTACGCTGCTGCTGTCAAAGAGACATTATTGTATATCTATCTATGTTCACTCTGAGAATGAAGAGCGGAGTGCGATTCCTGATTTCTCGAACTTCAGGAACTGTGCTCCACAAGTCGGAGACACAAGCTTTCATCCTGCGCTCACATCCTGGTTATAAAAATTGCCTTCATTAAAGTTTGATTAGGATCTGCTCAGGGAGTCGAGGGTTGAACTGATCCCTTCAGACGGAAAATACAGCACATTTAGGAAAAAGCTGATCGAGGCTGTTCGCTAAACTTCAAGTGAGCCACATCCAGAGATCCTGAGGGTTCACATTAGGAGATGCGGTTCTCCTGTGCTAAAAGAACATATGATCACTATTAAATTAATGTAATATAGCGCATATTTTGTTGCTTAGTTTTTCTTTCTCAAGGAGAAGAAGAAAGGAAAAAAAGGAACGGCTGCCTAGAAGCCGTGCAGCCTCAGATCCCAGCGGAGCAGCTAAGACTAGCTCGGCTACCGTCATGCACCCCGCGCAAATATCGACGAGGTAGATTCATCTCTGTGCCTCAGCCCGAAACCGTGAGAGCGAGGAACCAAGGAGCTGTGTCCATAAAGCGCTACACCAAGCTTTCGCATGCTACACAAACTAAATAACCTCATGGACCATTCATAAGCTCACGCAGGAGCTTTTAATACCTGCTAACCTTTTTCTACATCCACGACACAAAAAAACTATGAAAAAAAATATATAGATATATATATTCAACTGTCCGCGGCATGTAAAGACACCGCATGCGAACAAACGTGTGCCTAAAGAGTTGAAGGCAGCCTCGCTTTCTTATTTTTTCTGACTCTTGCTTGAAAACAAACCTGTGACTTTTCTCTGGTGTGGCATTCAAAGTCCTTCCGCCTTCGCCTGGGAAAGTGGAAGCGAAAGGGGAAGGAAGTTCACGGCACGGAACAGCCGAAAGAGGCCTGTTCAACAAGCGACGGACGCTTCTGCCAGGCAGCCAAATCCCATTTTCTATTTACATGATGTGAGGGGGGGGGAGGAGAGAGAAAATCCCCTGACCCACCCAGCTCTCTCTGTGTTTTACCGACTCAGCGCTTCTCCTAGTGTCGTAGGCTGTAGCAGCACTTAATGTGACGAGCATGCCTTTATAATTTCCCACCAGGATGTGGCGAAACTGTCACCCGAGTCTCGCTCTGTAATTGTTAATATGTTGTATAAGCTGTGTATAGTTGCGGCGTCAAAATACGTGGAAGTGTGAAGGTCTTAGCTGAGCATTTTTGCACTGTGTAACTTCTACCATTCTACTGCGGCCAAAGTGACGTTACTGACTGTGGTGATTATTGTATCGTCATCAATATTTTGTTCATCCTCTGACAATAATAAAAAAAGGTTCAAATATACCAGTGGGTATTTTTGCCTTTGATTGTAGAGTTTACCTTGACTTCTAGGTTCAGAGTTTGATGTTTTCTATTGAAATTTTATTATGGACCAAGACAAAGTAGTGAATAATTGTGAAAACATTTTTATCTCGTCTTTCTGCCTGCAGGTTTCATGTTCTCCATGTGCATGCATAGGTTCTCTCTGGGTACTCTGGCTTCCTTCCACACTTGTTAGGTTTAACTGGTTGGTCTAAATTGGTCTTAGTGTATGCCTGGTTGTGTGTCTTTGTGTTGGTCTGTGATGGACTTTGACTCTCACCCAATGTCCACTAGAGACGGACACCACTTGCTGTGTACATTACACAGCAAGTACAGACAATGGATGGATGAATTTGTTTTCTGGTCAAATTAAACAACTTAAGTGGGACATGAAATCTTTGAAACGTGATGAAAATGAATACATAATGAATCCAAATGTTAGGAAATAACTTAGTATTGCTGTCATTTTTGCTGTTCTACAGTTCTGGACCAGGAAATTCTGAAAACAGTTCAGATCTTTCAAAGTTTGATTTCACGCTGAGTCATTGTAGGAAGACCAGCACTGTAGCAACGGGAATATTTCTTTGTGGTAACTGTTAAAACTTGGCAGCATTTTGGAGGGAGTTGTTTGGACATTCAGACAAAAACTGCTTTACATTTATCCATCCTGGGAGTGACATCATGAATGGAAACGTTTTTCAGCATCGCTTTAAGAAAAGACGTTTCTGATTCTGGCATCGTTCTGTCGATGATCGATGATCTACTTTTTAATAACAGACTTAAGGGCAAGTCTTTGTCAAATTCGAGGCCAATTTACAAAACCAAGCTAGTAATTTTAGAAGTTGCTTGTGTTTGTATAGATATTTAGAGCTAGGTATCAACAGCATAATGTAATGCACCAGAAACAAAATCATTGTCAGTCAGGAAGGCACTAACAAGGGTCACAACCACTAAATAGGAGCTGAGCAAGCAGGATTCCACCAACACCACATTACAAATGCAATTATCTTAAACAGAAACACATTTTGGAAAACTTTTATAATTGTGGTAGCTGCCTTCGATGAATCCGTACCCTGCAGTATTCAGATAGTCAAGTTTTTCTTCCTCTTATCCCCCCCTCAGTCCCTTTTCTTTTCCCAGGAGAAAATTATCTGCATATTTGCTCTGCACCATTTTCTCTCTGGCACACTTCCACTGAAGTATAGATCCCCCCCTTAAGCTTTCTGGATGGCAGCCCGGGCCAATTACTGCCCGTCCGCCGAGGGCCGGTTGTAAGATGAATGCAAGCATTTTTGTGGGTAATGTTGTTTGGACTTCGCCGACGTCAGCATCCAAACCCAATTCCCTGCAGACATTGTGACAAATGTGCACTTTTGCTTTAGATGCGCGGCTTTAACTACAGCAAGACGTTTCTTTTAGTTATTATATTGTGCGAAGTAAGAGATGTGGTTACAAGAGCTAAATCCACCTGTACAAGACCATTTAAAGTGTTTTTCGTCCGTTGCGAGTGTTAGATTTACTTCTCGTGACCGTCATTTGATTGGATGTCACGTGTGTTTGGTTTGCTGCAGGTCAGGCGGGCTTCGTTACCTTCCTCCCATTCTACATTACCGAGTCCATGACAGATGGACATCCATTAGAGTTTAGCTTCAGGTCACAAACTATAACATAATGTTAAAGTTTACACATTAATTTGACCTCTAAGGTAACACCAATGACAGTTCAGACAAAAAGATGGTATTTTCTCAAAATGTCTGCCATGTGTTTAACCACAGACACAAACTAGCGCATGATTGTGATGCTTAAAGGAAAGGGTATGTGGGTTTGTTTAGTTTTTACAAATAAAAAACTGAGAAGTGCAGCTTACATTTGTATTTAGTTCCTTACGAGTCAGTACCATGAAGGACCTCCTCTTTGGTGCAATTCTGTCATTTTTACGGCTTGCTCTGTGTAGCCATATTGGATAGAAAGATTCCTAGAGCATCAATTTTCAAGACTTGACACAAATTTGTGAATACATTTGTGTTTGGACTTTAACTGGGCCAATAAGCCACCTCTTAAGTCTTGCGTAGACTCTGACAGGTTGTGTCAGATGGTGACCCACTTTATGTCTCACAGTGAAAATGATTTGTGAGTGACGGTTATTGTTAGATTTCCTTTGCATTATGTATATCGGCCAAAAGACAACCTTTCACGTTTGCTGTGTCCTCTACATGGTTCATTAAAAAAATGATTACTTTAGGCTTTTACAAATGTTTTGCAAACATGAGGTTCTATAAAGGGAGTAAATATAGTTCACAAATCCTAATAAATGAAGCTCAGCAACTCGCATTCCTGTTTCCCCACTGCACATTTTATAGCAGTGGATTCTTTTTCATTTTTTGTTTTGCTTTTACTTTTTTTTTCTCCTACTGTGTGGAATAAATGTTGACTGACATTGTGGAGACAATTTTCCACACTTTCCGGGCTCAAATTCCCCCAAATTTTTCTGGAGTTTTTAAAACATTTTCTTTCTTGAGAGAACAAACTATTAACCTCAAACATGATTGAACAATGAAATGACAAAAATCTAAAATTGCCTTTTGACTTTCACAACATATTTTGACTGCAGGAACACAGATTGTGTAAAGCAGCTTAGATTTGTTGCAATTATACAATATGTAAAAATTCCCCAAAATCAGCTGTTTTAGTTCTTGTTTTGGGAATTTTGAACCCGACTTAAAAACCCAGACTAGCCTGATATTAAAGATGTCTTGAGACTAAATAGGTAGTTATATTATTTATCTCAATGTTTATCAAATGAGTCAATTAGTGAGTTTAAAACCACAGTGGTGAAAAGTAAAATGTTAAAATCAAGGTGTGACATGGCATGACGTTTTATTATAACTCAATTTGAAGCTAAAGTTAGGGACAAAAGTTTTCACCTTTGACCTTTATCTCCACTTCAGTATTCCGTGGTTTAATACCTATTCACTTTTTCATCCATTTGAAAGAACGTCTTGCTTCTCTACAATTATTACGACAAATAATGAGATGTCATTTAGTTTAAGACTCTTTTATTAAGAGATTCAGTCTACATACACACAAACTTTAAAAATATGTCTTATATTCAGACTATATACGGTCCATAGCTGGGAGAAAGAACATGCAAGTAGCTCTAGACAAGATTATATATTCTGGGTGGGAAATACTTTTTGTTTTTATGATTAATACATGATAGGAGTATAATACCGGTGTTAGATACATGTAGAATTAGATTCCAAGACATGCTATACTGATAGCTTGTATTAAAGAAAACCTGCTGAGTCCTTTTCATTTGCGACCATCAGTCATCTATAGGTCTGACCACTAGGGGTCAGCACTAAGCCCCTTTTTAAGCCTCGTCTGGCGAACTTCCTCCATCAGCTCTTTCAGATACTCGATCTCCCTGGCCATGGATTCGGCCTTCTCCGTCAGCTCCACGTTCTTCCTCTCCAGCTGAGCGTACTCCACCAGTAGAGCGTCTTGCTCGGCTCTCTTCTTCTGCCTGTAGCGTGTGGCGGCCGTCTTATTCTGCTCCATCTTCTTCTGCTTCTTGTCCCTTGGCGCTTTCAAAGTTGACCTTTCAGTTCTGCCTGCAGCCAGGCCAGACTTTAAATCATCAGTGCTTGGGGAGGGTGGGCTGGCTCTGTGCTTGGGATCAGGGTAGGGCCTGCTTCTGGGGGACTTCTGCGGCGGAGAGGCCGGCGGGGAGCGAAGAGCGGCGGCCGGTGTGACCCCGACGTCGTTTTTGGGAGTCAGAACGAGAACGATGCGCGTCGGGGACAGTGAGAGTACAATCTTTGGTACCTGAGGCACCACGGAGGCTACAACGGGCTTCACCTCGCTCTCGGAGATGTCCACCTCACTTCCCAGGTCCAGCGTGAAGGCCGGAGAGGACGGGGAGTCGACCACGCAGGGGGACGGCCCGGGAGAAGCAGGTTCGGACTTAACTTCAAGCTCCTCTTGAGGCTCTGGGACCAGGAGTGGGGAGGAGGGAACCTCTTGCCCACCAGTGAGGGATTCAGACTCGCCTACTGTGGTGACAGAGGGGTCGGAACCGGAGACAGAGGGAACATGGGCAAAGGAAGCAGAAGGAGCACTTGAGAGGGTTGGCAGGGGGAAGGAGTCGAGCTCCATGGGACAATCCAGGGAAGCAAGGAGATCTTCTGGAGAGCTGGGAGCATCTTCAACAGGACTGCAGGAGCCAATCAGGGAGTCCAGGTCAAAGTCACTTAGATCCACCCTCTCAGCCATCCAGTCCAGATCGCAGAGCGCATCGTCTGGAGACAACAAAAACACCATAAGTACCAATCCTCACACAAATAAACATAAGACATTTCCCGTAATCACCTTTGCTGTCCCCCGAAACCATCTGACTCGATCTCGGCTGAACAGGGTGGTCCAACCAAGAAAGGGGGAGCAGGTCGGACTCCATCCCGGCTTTGTCCCCACCGAGGTCAAGAGCCGGTGGTGAGGGAGGAGGAGAGTAGAAAGGCGGAGGGGAGGATGAAGAAGAAAGTGACGAGGAGGCGAGGGGCGACACACGCCCCGGCGGCGAGCCTCCTCCGCCTTCCTGTCGTCCGTCTTTGTCAGGGTGAAGAAACGCGAGGTCCATGGCATCAACCATGGGAGAGGAAGGCCCCCAGAGAAGGGCCTCCATATCTTCCAGGCCAAACTGTGAGCTTGTCATCGTCATGGTCGTAGTGGTGGTTGTTGGTCACAAAAGGGGCGTGTGACGAAGTTAGGGTGGCGATCAACTCTTTTATGCTGTCAAAAGCAGCAGTGCTGAAGGTTTCCACGTGGGACCTGAAATGTGGAAAGCAAAGATTTGCGAAACATTGTTTAAGACTTCATAAACATTATATGAATAAGAAATGTTTCATGTAAAAAAAAAAAAAAAAAGAAAAGTTTATTTTGCAGGAACAGATGTAGCATTTGACTATTTTTACTTAGAACCTGCGCTTGTCGGCCATGATGTGAGAGGCAACTTCACATGGAAACCAAGGAAACCAGGGTTGAGTATAAGAAAAACAATGCCCACTTAACTAAATTTGATCCATCATTTTCAAATTAATTTTTATAATAGTCATAACTGAGGGAAAGCTGAACTATATGTCAAATTTAAATATCAGACAAACTGCACCTAAATTTACCTAAAAATATAGCAAACTCCTAAATTCAATGTATATATACTTATAATGAAAGTATATTTTGTGCTTTTTCAGCACTTTCATCACACTTATAATTGAAGGTGTGGATGCAAAACCCTTAAATCTTGCTTTTCAATTATTATTTTTATATCAATCAATCTCTACGCCTATGTGTAATAAGACATTAGATGTCACAATTTCACCATTGGAGTCAACCCTGCCTATGAAAGGCAGTCCATTTTATTCATAACTTTGAATGGAAATGTTTAGCAAATTTTAAATAAATTATTTTCTCCTAAAAATTGTCCCTGAAAAAAAAAAAAGCCTGCATATTGTATAAACACTGCCCCCTATGACTGCAGTTGCGCTTTCCTTACGTCACCAGTCTCTTCCTTAATAGCAGCCGTGTGACTCTGACGTAAATGCGTAATAACAATGTCTCAAAAAAAAAAAAAAACCTGCTTAACAACAGCGGCTACTTTTGTTCTAATTCCACCCACAGAAAGCCGCCATTTTGACACAACACACACATGATCTATTTTCTGCCACGTTGGCACTAGAGCACGACAGACATTTGAAAAGGACATAAAAATATTTTGGTTTTAACGGAACATTTACGTACCGAACTACATTACTAAGATTTGTCGAGCTTTTTTTTTTTTTTAAATAAATGTTACATATTTTATAAGTTATGACATCAACCTAAAAAGAAAGAATGTTTGAATAATAATAAAACAATACATATCAAATAATCATACATTTATCTTGTAGTGATTTTACTGTCCTTATTATAAAAACACCGGCAGCCTTATCAGTCGGGAAGTAGGCCGGCCGGAACAGCTGTTATCGACAAAAAGCAACAATAATGATACTTACGACATGTTTCTGAGTTAGAGGTGGCTCAGTGCACTGGCTGGATGCACTGTTTTGTTTGTTGCTGCTGGGTCGCGGCACACTTTTACACTGCCATTTCGGCAAAGACAGCGGTGTCTAACTACGATGTTACTCAGGGTGTTGTTCTTCTGAAAGGAAAATGGCGCCGGCTGTAGAACGGTGGGGATATAGAGCTGAAGCATAGAGCGGGTAGAGATATCCTTCCGCAGACATCTCTCATATCACTACGCCACCAGGAAACTGTGGTGAAGAAATTGAGAACTAATTATGCTGCTTATCATAATAGCAAAGAAGTTAACTTCAAAAATGATAATACAAAACATATGTATATATATTTACCCAGCTCGAGATTTATATTTATTATTGATTACAATAACTGCAATGTTTACTTTTTTTTTTTTTTTAACAGAGCAAAGCCATCCTGGAAATTAATTAAAATTATTCAAAAACTAGTATTGCACTTGCCACTGGCCCTGGAGTTGAGGGAATATTCTTTATCAAATTACAACACCCACATTTGAAGGAATTTGTTACTGCTTAAAAAGTTCTTATTTGCTGCAGGAGGAAAAATAGAACCCGGCTTATCTGTTTAAGAAGAAAAGACTGGACTGTAGTCTCAAAACGCTAAAACCCAGGGCCGGCCCAAGGCAAAGCAAACTAAGCAGCTATACAGGGCCCCCAGACTTTCAAGGACACCCCATAAATAATTTAATCTTAACACAGACTGCATTTTTAACATTTGTTCATTGAGAATTACAATACCGTTAAATTATATTTAGTGGTTTAAGTAGATAAATTAACAATTTTAAAAAATGTTTAGCATTCATTTGAAGATTTAAAGGAATATCAAGTGTACTCTGTAAAAGTAGATAAGATAAGATTTATTTGTCATTGTCATCCACAGATTACAACGAGACTGAGATTGTGCTTAACTCGAGTCGAAGCGCATAATATACAACATACATAAAAGATAAAGAAATAGATAGTACAAAAA
>CAEFZY010068736.1:0-22284 GCA_903066815.1 Brachyrhaphis roseni
TGAGTTTTACGCCATTTTCGTTCTGCCCTACGGCAGAGTTGTCTTGCAGATCTAACTGTTTGTGCATTTCTCCATGGGGATTTCCTCCAACCAGACACAACCTTTACTTTAATTGGGGCAATAGAATCAATAACATCTGAAACTTTAGACTGACTTTAGCTAACTCTGATGTAAAAGGTCAATTTAAACTATTGAATGAAGCAGGTCAATAGTAGTAAACATGCTACTGACAGGATTTCTAAGTGGCTCATTTTCCAGACACCAACAACGTGAACTTATCCAGAAAATGGTTGAGTGTTGCTCTGTTTTAATAATCAGCAGAGACTCAATGGAAGAAAAGCAAGAAACATTTTGTGAGTCTCCAAACATTAAAATAAGATTTAACTTGCCAGTAAAAATCCACCTTTTTGCCTCAGGACTTTATTTATTAACTTTATTGAACAGCAAACCAGAACAATGTTTTCTGTTTCTATTACCAGGTAAAAGTTGAGATCACATTAAGGTGAGAAAAGGTGAAGAGTTGAAGGCAGTCGGTTTCTTCAGGAGTTAAATTTGGTGACTGCAGCCCAGCCGGTGTGAAGCCGGATCCACTCAAAGTAATGAGCGACCTGTCGAGAACAGAACCAGTTAACTGGGTCTTTAATGTTTAGACTGGAAGTAGAACCAGTTTTACCTGTGTGTAAACGCCTGGGAAGCCCTGATGGCCGCAGCGCTCCCCCCAGCTGACGATGCCCCACAGGTAGGAAACCCCCAGTTGGTCCTGGCAGACCAGCGGGCCGCCGCTGTCGCCCTGACACGAGTCCACGTGTCCCTCCAGGTCTCCTGCACACAGACGGACCGGGTTCAGGCCCTCAACGGACCGGGCTCGGGCCCTCAACGGACCGGGCTCAGGCCGTCAACGGACCGGGCTCGGGCCGTCAACGGACCGGGCTCGGGCCGTCAACCCGTCGGCTCGGCTCGGTCGCCGCGGCCGCTCTCACCTGCACACATCATCCCCGGTTTGAAGCGATGCTTGTAGGAGGATTCGCAGCCGGAGATGAGCGACACGTTGGCCCAGAGCAGAACCTGGGCCGACCGGCCATCTGCGCAGAAACATCAGCTTTAATGAAAACAAACGACTCCTGGACCCGAATAAAGCCCAGATTACAGGGATTAATTCACTGCACCCAACAACCAGATGGATATTTACTGGTAGAAAACAACCAGCTGAGGTCTAAATGAACTAAAACTGAATAGATTTGGTCTAAAAATTCACATCTAAAAACCAGATTATGTCTGAGATTATCTTGGATTAACATGTAAAACGTCACCTGTCAAATCCTTCCAATATAAAACTTATAAATAATCTCCAGTTATTATCTTTACAAATATGTTCAACTCCATTTATTCACATAACTCTGAGTGGAAAAATTGATTGAAAAAAAATAATCATTTAAAACAAAAACTTATTTTTATCTGGTTTATGTTCCCAATTTTTCATCTGATTTTTCAAAAAATAAATTATAGACAAAATAAAATCTCAGAAAAGATATTCTCAGATATTCAAACGACTATTTTTGTCTCTGGAAGTTCAGCTTCATTTTATTATAATAATTTTGGGATAATTTGCGTCTTAAAGGCAGAAATCCAGATTCACATTCAGGCCCAATAAGGTTCAAATCATTTAAAATGATCATATCTATTGATTGGTTCAGCTTCATCTTCTACTTCTGTTTTATGTTAGAAAACAACTTAATGGTGCAGTGCTGCCACCTACTGGTAGAAATGAGAACCAATCAATTCCTCTCACCCTTCACCTAAAAACTCTTCATATTTTATCCTCCAAATGTCAGAAAATGTTCTGGTAGTTTTGACTTCCTGAGTGTTTCTGAAATGAACCAAAGGTTAAGTTTTGGCCAGATAATGGGAAACGTTTCAGGGCCGTACCTGCCGTCCGCCCCCACCCAGAGATGCTGCAGGTGTGGTTGGGCGGGAACAGCTGGGTGGTCCAGGGGACGCAGACGGCCCGGATGGCCGGGTTGTCCTCCACGCATTTATCTTTGAACGGGAGCTTCTCCAGCTGCACCAGCGCGATGTCGTTCTCGTACGTCGACGGCACGTAGCTGCAGGAAGAGCAGAATCTTGACTTCCTGTGTGACTGATCTATAATCAATAATCAGCGATCAGGTGGGTTCGTACTTCGGGTGGATGCGGATGTCCGCCACAGGAACAATGTCCGTCGTTCCCTGAGGCCGAAATTTCTTCCAGAGAGAAAATTTAACTTTGAACGCAGAAGGATTCGGCCTGTTGAAGGGAAGTAACTAGTTACTTTTACTCAGTTACTTCACAAACTGTTTTACTTTTAGGAGTATATTTATTACTCTGTACTTCTTCCTTTTACTTGAGTAACTTTATTATGAAGTATTTCTACTCTTACTCCAGTAAAATGTCTGGATACTGAATGGAAAAACAAAAATGTTTTAACCAAAAAACAAGCAGATTCAGACACACAACTACAGATTCTGTAAAAGTTTTAGAAAAAATTAATTTTTTATTTTTGTTACTTATACAAATTATTGTCACTTTGGTCCTTAAAATACCAAAATTTCCACTTAACATTATATTTTGGTCCATCTGATGATGATATTTTTAAATATTAAGTGATTGATAATTTGGTAATTAAATAGACTTTTTTTTTCTTTTCGTTTTTACCAAAAACATTTTTACTCTTACTTGAGTAAAGTTTTCTGCTCCACTGTTAGAAAACCAAGTACAAAAAGCTGTTGTTTGTGAGCATAAAGTTGATCAGGTGCTTTTTTTACTGTCACTGTTTCATTTTGAGGAAAAAAAAAACTGCAGTGAAATAAAAAACTGCTCTGCCAAGCAATGTTAGCTACAATAATTAGCCTCAGCTGTTTTGTTTTTCCTCAGTGTCTGAGCCAAATGAAGGAGCGTTTTGTTACATTCGAACGCTGCTGTATTTTAACGATTTGTTCCGGTTCTTCTGGGTCGGACCTGACGCAGTGAGCGGCGGTGAGGACCCAGCAGCCGCCGATGTACGCTCCTCCACAGTCGATCCTGCGGTTCTCCTCTATCGCCACCTGCCACTGGATCTGAGTCTGCAGCCCAGAAGAATCATCAGGTTACCGTCAGTCATTACTGGGAAACTCTTCAGAGTAAAAGCGCCATGAAGAACCTCTAAAGATCTAAAATATGCAGATTTTTAAACATATTTTGTCAGCAGCAGTGAAACAAAAGTGAGTGATAATTAATTAATGAATAAAGTATCAATATTGCTGCTCAATAACTGTTTAGAAGGACAAAACTTCAGACAATGATTCCAAATACCTGCAGTGATTGGAACTGTAACTGGGGTTGCCAGGTCTGCTGATTATAAGCAACTCTGGGCTTCTTTTTTTTTTATAAAGTTGCCGGCTGAGATTTTTTGTTGCTTATTTGTGTATCAAAAAATGTTGCCCATGTAAAAAAAGCTTAATTAAAAACCTGAGAATTAAAATCTTAATCAGAACAAACGTAAATATTCATAAAGTTCTTTTTTTTATTGTTGTAATTATTAAACAACTTTCATCATCACTGATCTCCTTCGATTAGTTGTTTAAAATAAATCTGTGGATATAAAAACTTTATATTTGACTACTTAATTTCAGTTGTATCTTTGTTTACTGTATAAAAAAAGAGGGTTGCCAGTTGTGCTTGTTGCTTGTTTCGATCTGGCAACCCGGACGGTGACTGACCGGATTCGCCGGGACGCCTCCAACCACCCTCTTCCTCCGGCTCATTCTTCCTCGGTCCTCTGGTTCCGGGTCGTCCACCAAGTCCTTGTTGGGAATCCCACAGAACAGCTGGGCCTCCAGATGTTTCCTGGTGGCTCTGGTTTCTGGAAACAAACAAACAAACAAACAAACAAACAACATGCTTCAGCTGCAGGGCTGATGGTTGGATTATCGTTCAGCTGCAGCACCAGAAGCTGAAGTTATGAACAGTTACCACATTGTTCCAGTAGGTGGCGCTACGTCTGAGAATAAAAACTACAAACTGCAGCTGCAGTTTCACTTTTAATAACAGAAAAATCTCCGTTTTTCCTGCAAACCGTCTCTAAATGAACCTTAACTGAAGTTACTTTAAAGTCTTTTAGTGACAATCTGCTGATAGTGGAGATAATTATTCGTTTTGAAATTAAACTCTGTTGTACTTCAGTACAAACAATAAAGACATTATGATTCTGTTTAGAGCTTTGGAAACATTTTGCTCATTTAATCTGCCATAAATTCATATTTATATATAATAATTTACTTGTGAGTTTTATAAACTTTTAGTTGAGCAAAGTTTGACTTCTGTTTAAGTTTTGATTGTTGGGATTTCTTCAAGTAGTTAGATGTTTATATTCATGCTCTTATTTTGAAGTCTGTTTACATAGCATTTCCGTTTCCTGTCTGATTCTGGCTGCGTTTTCCACTTTATTACAAACAAGAAACAAAATAAAACTCAGAGAGAACAGAACAAGATATAAACATAAATACTATGTGTAATGATTCATATGCAAATTAAGTCTAAATTAATTTGGTAATTAAGGATTATAGTTTTAGAGGGCAGGTATGAAGTTAGCGCTTTAGCATTAGCTCCTGCTAACTGTGATGTTTAGCTTTAGAGGTTATACTTAATATTTCATCATATTCACAGTGATATGAACTATTTATACTTTTATATTATACATTTACAGAAACTCATTTTGAAAATCCAAACTCAACTTTAAGATAAAAACCTTCATTTTGCTACAAAACTAATTTTCTTTTGGTCTTTTTAAAATATTTGTACTGATTTTCTGAACATAGAAGACAGAAAGTGTGTAAAATAATCTAAATAAAACTAAAAACAGATGAAGGGAAACTTTAGAGTTAAAATCAGAATCAGCAC
The DNA here is from genome assembly GCA_903066815.1 of Brachyrhaphis roseni. Lineage (NCBI taxonomy): Eukaryota > Metazoa > Chordata > Actinopteri > Cyprinodontiformes > Poeciliidae > Brachyrhaphis > Brachyrhaphis roseni. The sequence continues at coordinate 4,915 of CAEFZY010068736.1, forward strand.
CACGGACAGAGACGACTCAGAATATCAAAGAGTTTTATTCAGTTTTTATTTTCCTCACTATTAATAAATCTGTAAAGTATTTTTAGGATTATTTATGTCAATATTTGTTAAATATAAATTATAAAATGATGCAGATTCATTTCTTTATTTCATATTCCTGACAAAATATAGATTTTCAATCTTTTTAATGGGTTGGTAAAATGAATAGAAACAGAAAGAATTTGTGTTTTAAATGTGTTTTTGACGGATTATAAAACTGATTATGGGATTTATTTACATTATTAATGTATCTCAGCTGTAACACTGTTGAAAACCGCTGAGGTCTGAAATCTGATCCTTCTGATTCCTTCATGTTAAAATATTTGGTCTGAAAAAGAAAATACTGGGGATTTATTTATGATTTAACTTTTTATTAAACCTTTTGTTGCATCATCTGGTTTTTTACTCAAACGAGGGATAAAGTTTCCTACCGTTTTTACGAGAGATGTACTCTGAAATAAAAGCAGAAGACATGAAATATGATTCCTCCCATTTAAAGAAAACATCCAGATTTAATAAAAACTGAATAAATATGTATAAACCCAGTTGTTACCTGAGGCGGTTGGTGCTGAGTTCATGTTGTCTGTCGCTGCTGAAGCTGCAGGAAACAGAAACATTTAACGTCCAGTTCAGATCTGGTCAGACTCTGAATCTGATTGATTAATAAATGTTTGTTTTAATGTGATTACACATTAAAATAAACCTTGATTTAAAGCTGTGTGCTAAAATCTTCAAGTTTGCTTGAACTTCACAACAAAACAAGTTGAAATGAAACTTCTGGATCAGAATTTCAAACTTTGTCAGATGAAAAACAAACTCAGCTCTTTGAACCGATTAGTCGTCTCACCGACAGCTTCCGGTTGTTTCTGAGCTTCATCGGCTCCGTCCAGACAGTCGATCAGTTGGTCGCCGACGGCGTTTCTGTGCAGACAGACGCCGGACCTGCAGTGGAACGCTCCGTTCCTGCAGCCTGACGGACAGCAGTGCTCAGGGAAAACCTCAACATGTTTGTCTTTTAACCTGTGTTTGGTTTTTACTTTTGCAGCACATCTCGTCGCTGCGGTCGCCGCAGTCGTCCACTCCGTCGCATGTCTGGTTGCGGAAAATGCATTTCTGGTTTGCACAGGTGAAGCCGCATTCTGCAGTAGAAACACAAACGGACAGGAGACGGAGGCAGAAACATCAAACTTTCCCCTAAATATTATGAATAATTTTGACAGGATTGCAAAAGATCAGATTTTATTGTATTTCGTGACTTTTTCAGATAAAATATGTGGGAGTCTTAAAGGCTCTGTGAACAACGTCTGCCTAAAGATTTCACCAGCAACACAAACGTGGAAATCATTCATCAATAGCTGACAGCGCAAAAACACAGCAAACTTCAAAACACACAAAAAATACAAACGAAAAATGCTGCAAATCTGATCCACAAAATGGAGATGGAGATGAAAGTCCTCCACACCACCAGGGGGAGCCCAAGTAAAATGGAAAGAGGAAAGAAAATATGTTTCAAACTTGGTCTTGTACATTTATGCAGGTAATATTACCGACTCCAGACTCCCCCTGGTGGACTGGAGGACTTCCATGTTGTGGAAGGAGTTTACAGCGTTTTAAGATTACTGTTGTTTATTGCAATACTAGTTAAACTCTGACTTGAACGACAGGTTAACTCCTGAAGAAGAAAAAGTGACCAAATTGTTTCTACTAACATTGGAAACGGTCCGATGGAGCGAGGCAAAGCACTTCTTTGAGAAACCTTTCTATAAAGCCACTTCCAATCTTTACGACCTCAGCATGTTCTCAGACTGACCTTCAGGTTTTTCCTTATAGCAGGTCGCTGCGGCCACCATCCTGCCGTCAGCCACCTTCTTGCCGTAGATTTCACACTCAGCCAGAGACATTTCGTAGCCCTGGCAGTGGACGCTGACGCAGCGGCTGGGCAGATCTGCGTTGGGCATCAGGGAGTTGTAGTTCAAAGAGTCTGCAGACGCTGCACCTCTGTCACAATAAATGATTGTTTAGTTAGCTTGTTGTGCCTTCATGGATGTAAATGTAGATAAATCTCCTCACAGCTTGTGTTTGAGTTCGTGCTCCCTGCAGGCCACATTAGCAGCTGCCATGTCCCAGTCCTGATGACACACCAGTAACTTCTCTCTTTCTCCGGTGGCGTCAGGAAGGAAGATGCTGATCAGTCCTGTGTCTTTGTCCAGGAAGCTCTGGAACTTGGGAATGTTGTCTGTAGTCACAAAATATCATTTATAAAAATGAAAACAAAACGAGGTAATGCTGTAAATGTATCTGTGAAACAGAACCTGTGCAGACTTTTCCAAAGTGGGACATTATGGACTTCTTGGTCCGGCATGACGCAGCCATTACCTGGGAAACAAATCAGCATTTCTTAAAGCAAAGAGTCTCTCATTGAGTCTCTCACTGAGTCTTCAAACGAGTCGTAAAGAACGCTCTCAGTCTGGTTTTACCTGGCAGTACGATGTGAAGGTCCTGTGGTTCTGCCCACAGACCGGTTCCACCCCTTTAACGGGACACAGGTAGGGAAGTTTGCAGGTACACTGACCTTCAACGCAGCGCTGCCATGGAGGGCAGAACACCAGGCCACACGACGCTCGAGTCAACCTGAGGAACAGCAGCTTCCTGTTAGCAACCTGAAACTGCTAGCAAACATGTCTCTGGCTGAACAGCCTGTTAGCCATTAGCAGTGGTGGGCACTGCTAGCTAAAAGGATAGCTATGCTAACCCTAATGCACTAACATTAGTCCCGCTAATGCTAAGCACTACAACAACATAGCATTTAGCAGAAGCTAATGCTAAAACGCTAAAACCAACCATGTGTCAGTGAAACGTGTTATATCGCCCCCACAACTTACTTTTTGTCCAGACATTCTTGTGGACCCAAGAACTCATCCGTGTCGGGGGGTTTGGTGGTTTTCGGGGCGGGCGTTGTGACCTCTGGAGTTGGTTCTGGTTCTGGAAGCTCCGGTATCTGTCCGACCTGTTTGGGTTTCTGCTCTATGGCCTTTGGCTGCTCTGAGTCTGATGGATTGCTCTAAAGATAAGACAGATTCACAAACCAACACATCCCAATAGCTTAGCACAGAAGCTAAATGTTTAGCACTATGCAGATAATATTTGATTATTTTTAAATGAATTATTAGCAACATTTAATTGATATTCTGACAAACTAAATAAATATTCTTAGGTTGTAAAAAATATTGAATCTGGAGCATTTTTTACTTAATTGTGTAAAAATAAGCAGTAAATTAGTAATTAGATAACATAAATGATTCAAACACATTTTACAGAACTGAAAAATCAAAAGTTCAGATAATTAAATTGGTCATTTCTTCTTCAGTTTGGTCAACTGATTTTGTGTTGGTTGTTTTCAAAATGTATGTTTGGAAGTTTTTTACCAATAAACTGAAGAATGAAGTTAAGGCTTTTAAAAAACGTTGGTCTGCAGCAGATTTGATTCTTAACATTCGATCAAAACATCGACACATTGTCCAACTTTAATCCACTGAAAGTTTAGAAAACTAAATTAACTCTTTAGAATTTATCTGGAAAAGTCATTTAAGTGAACTGAACATTTTCAAAGTTAGCAAAAATGACAACTTGCTAATAAAAAATTAGCTCCATGTGCACAATGTGCATTAGCGGGTTAGCATCAGTGTGTTAACCAATCATTCCCACAGTGAAACACGGCGGCTTTGAGCTGCGGTTACATGAACTGATGGGTCCATTAAAGGACAAAACCAGCAATTAAACCTCTGAGTCTGCAGAAGACCTGAGGTTGGGGTCAAAGTTCACCTCACAGCAACTCAACGACCCTGAACATACAGCCAGAGCTGAATGTTCAGGAAGTTCAGTCTATTTTTAATTTTTATTCTTTTTCACATTTATGCACAACTTTATGTTGGTTATAATAAAAAAATTCAAACAAATTAAATCAGGTTTTTGGTTTTAATGTGGCAAAATGGATGTGGACACCTACACAACTCACTGTATCAAAGTTTTCTGGCATAAAATTATAGATTTGACCAAATTTTAAAGGTTGATCATTAATATGCAGCACAAATGAAGCTATAGGAAGTTTTTGGGCTCATCTGTCTTAGTAAATAATCTCTGTGGAGTTTCTAAAACATTACGTCTGTTATGGTTTGGGTAATTTCATGAATTATTCTGTCTGACCTGGATGAGAATAAATCAGCCCAACTCACCGCCTGAGAGCCGACGATGAGGAGAAACAGCAGGATGAAGGATTCTGATCTCATCCTGATGGTTCCGAGGATCCAGCAGAACCTTCCCGTTCGGATTCAGATTAAAATCTGACCCTTCCTCTGCTGGCTCATGTTGTCACCATCAATCATTAGCTTTTCCCGTCACTGTGAAAACGATTGATCCGTCTGACAGGGAAACACAAATTCCCGTAAGCAGAGAACAAATATTTTCTGCTCAGAAGTTTAAACCCGTCTGATGATTTCATCTGGGAGTTTCTGAAGTTTCAGAGCTGCTTTGCTTACAGTTAGCTGGATGCTAGTTAGCTGGATGCTAATTAGCTGGATGCTAATCAGGCGCGATATCATGGATTTCTGTTTTTACTAAAAGTGTTTTTAACCAAAATATGTCACAGAAACTTCATTAAGACTTAATGGAAACTCCTAGAAAACAATTAACAATAGATATTTTATTTTATTTATTTGATCAAATTTGGAGCAAGAGGTTTATATTCACTGCATAAAACAGATAAATTAAAGCTCTTTGTTAGTTAAATGTTTGAAAACTGCGACAGCACATTAGCGAACCACGATCACTGTAGACAGAACAAAAACACCTTTCTGCCAAAAACTCAGAAATCCATCTGAATATTTTCTAGAAAAAGTTTTGGAATTTTTTTTTAATTTCAAAAGTCCAAAAATGTTTGATTTTTCAAACTGAAGTTTTTTTGTTTTTTCTAGAAAATGTGAGTTTGAAAAGTAACAAATTTTCAACTTCCTGATTTTTTTTAGTCTTAAAAATGGAAAAGATTAATCTCAAAATTAGTGATTTTTTTTAGCACATTTTTGACTTTTCAAACTCAGAAAGTGACAAGTTTTGTTGTTTTGTTGTTTTGTAGCAGATTTTAGATTGATCTCAAAATGTTTTATTTTTTAAACACATTTTTGACTTTTCAAACTGTTTCAAATTTCAATGTTTTTATTTATTGTGTTTTTATCACGTAAAGAGTTGAAATGTTTTGTTGCTAAAATGTTCCATAGAAATAAATTTGACTTCAAAATAAAAGATTTTTGCTCTTGAGTCAAAACTTCTGAAAAGTTTCTTCCTGTTTCTGGAAACAAATAAAAACCTGAAACGTTTCTGTTTTTCTTTCACATATTTAGTGACAGAAAAGCTTCATAAACATGAGTCTGAAATGTTTGTGTGCAGCTGCAGCGTTTCCTAACCCTGACCAGCAGGTTAACGTCCAACACTGAATAAATAAAGACAATTTCTAAATCACTGAGACGCTTCAGCTAAAACAAACATCTGCAGCTGAAATCATGAAATCATTTCTCTGTTTTCAGAAGGATTTAAACACGATTCAGAAGATTTATGAAGGATTTATTCAACTTTGAGATATTTGAAGAGTTTTTATTGTACTTTTTCTAAAGTTTATCTACCTGATGATTTTCACTTCAGTTGTAACCAATGAAGCTCATTTTGACTCTTCAGACTGAAGTAAAATACATAATTAAAGAATAAAAGATTGTTTCAGCTGTAAAAATCACAAAATGTGCAGAAAATTAGACAAAGTTACAAAAAACACTAAAAAAGAGTCAAAATGTTCAGATTAACTGATTTAATTTAATTTCACATTTACAGCGAGAATAAAGTCAGAAAACAAATTATGACAGAATAACAGTTTTTCTGTATCCTTCACCACAATTAAAGGCTCAGCTTAGAAATAAAAGATAAAAATAAACATTTTCTCAATAATTACTTCAGAAAACTTTATAAACATCAATTTAACTGGAAAATAGATGATTTTAGGTTAAAAAACAGAGCAATGAGTTCAGAATCATGCAAAAATATTAATATAAATCTCTAAAATTATTTAAATTTACAGGTAAAATGAAGAGTTTTCTAAAAAAATTGGGAGAAAAACAAAATTATCTCTACTAATAATAAAAGAAAAACAAACATGAAGGAAAGAAGGAAGCATTTTGTTTAAGATATAAAAGCAACAAGTAAAGTTTATGGCTTATAGCACAAATATAATGTTGTTAAATATATCAGAACATAAATTTAATCTCTTATTTACACAAAATAAAACATTTCCTGCTTTATTTTGACACCAGAGAGAAAAATAACCACAGGAACCTTTAATTGATCAGTTCTGATCGTCATCAAAGCTTCATTAATTTATTTTGGTAGTTTTTGCAGAATGTTTCCTAAAACGCAGAAAATTTCTGTCCCTGATGTCGAAACGTTTCGTGTTTCCATGACGACTCGATGAATCCGACGGTTAAAACTAAATCACTGCGAAGTTTCTCCAAATGTCTGGAAGAGAAGAGCAGAAAACCTGCGACTTACGTTTAACGTTTCCTAAAAGGAGAAGTTTGGCTTTTAGAGCGGGGTTCTGTGGAGCCGGTGTCAGCAGGCAGTAGCTTACCCACAGGACATCACTGCATGAGGAACTTTATGAATCTCATGTCTAAAATTTTACTGCCGGCTACGTATCCGACAGAAGAAGCATTCAGACAGAATCTGGACGTAAACAATGATTAAAAATTATAATCATGAAATTATGACATAAATCTGCGTCAGTGAAACAAACCATCTTAAAAGTCGCTAGATGATGTCATCGCCTCATTTGCATATTTGATCTTATGTGATTCAAGCTTTAGAACAAATTCAGTTGAAAAGTGATTAAAAATACAACAAACTTTATGAAATAATTTCATAATGTAAATACTTTCCCTGAACCTAAATAAATAAATCAGTTTTATATGATATGAAAATGAGCCAAAAACAGGAGATGAATCAGTGACTGAAACATTAAAATTCATATTTATGAGTTTAATATCAGACTCACTACATCCGGCGCTTGTTGCTAGATGCAGATTGATTGGTAATTTCACATCTTGCTAAAGTCTCCAGTAATATAAAAATAAAAATTCTCTAGATTTGTCACTAGTTGCATTTTTGGAAAAAGTCACCAGAGGGAACTAAAAAAGTTACATTTTGTGACAAAGTTTGCTTGGAGTCTGTTCTGGTTCAGGAAAGTAATTTCAAAAATTAGAATTTTGCTCCTGAACGCCGAATCTGGTTTCATCTGCAGCGTGACGTCGCCCTGCGTCTCGTTAAACCGAAGACAAGGAAACATGGCGGCGTCGGCCATCTTGATACTACGCTCTTCTTCAGTGATGATGACGGATGGAAACGGGTCAGTTCTCAACAAAACACCAGAACCGAGCTTCTTCCAAAGTAAAGGCGCTGTAGGATAGTGACAGCTCAGGCTGTCTCCACAGAACCCCGTTAAAACGAGCTGTGAGTGTTTGGAGATAAAAACGATTCGCTCTGTGAGGACGGAGCCGCTTTGCTCCTGAGACGCTCAGCTAACAGAAAGTTCTGGAAACTACGATGGATTGTACATAAAATGTGTTTGATTATCAGAGAAATTTAATTTATTATCATTCAAAATGTTTCTTTCAATCTAGATTTTGTCCCAGATTATCGAATCATTAACCTGAAAGTATTGGAAGATAATTAAATGTTTCTACTGTTGCTCAAATTAAAACTCTGAAAACGTCACAAACAAACAACAGAAAGTAAAATAAAAACACCAAAACACACAAACTGAACAATATTCCTGTTTCCACTTTATTGCACCAAATGGTCACCAGAGTAAAAGGCAGAAAAATAAAAACCAAAGATTATATTCAACAACATGCAACATGGAGACCAGACACACACAGAGGCACCGACGTTTATCACCTGGACAAAACACCAACAGACACTTACAGGAGTCAAAGGTCGTGGCAACGACACGAGTCAAACAGAAATGAAACCGCAAAAACATTTAAAGCTGCAGTACGTCATTTTTATTAAGATGTTTTTCATGTTTGTTATGAGAGAGATGATCTGTGAAAAGGTTGATCTCCTCTCTGAGCTGCTGTCTGAAGAAATGCACCAAAAGCAACCAATCAGAGCCAGGAGGCGGGGCTTAGCGCTGTCAATCAACCTCATGAACTTGCTGTTAAATGTGCTGATGGCAAAGAAACAGCTTATTGTTACAGGAAAACTCTTTATCTGTTGTCATCGGTGGCTAGGCTAACTAGCATTGAGAGAGGCGGATGAGCAGCGTCACACAGAGGATGATTAACAGCGCTAAGACCTGATAGGTTGTTTTTTAGTTTGCACTTGGACGAGCCAGGGGAGATGAATTAATTTATTTTTAACCGATTATCTGTCACAACATGGTAACAGTTTCAACAAATATATAAACACATATCATTTTATAACACACTGCAGCTTTAATTTCTCATTTTGAACAAACTTTACTTGATTGTTTTCCAGGATAAAGTTATTATTTAGTTATTTAGGCTTCATTTCACTTCCTGCCTGATCATTTAAAATAATTTTTGTCAACAAAGAGGCGATTTCTGATGAAAGTCTGCTTTATAAGTCAAAATCTGAACTTCATCATTTTCTCCAAACCATAAATTATCCTCAACTCATCATTTAACCACAGAAATCCTGTTATTCAATATTTTATTAAAAAAATTAAACAAGATTTATTTTGACACCATTTATTCTAAATCTTATTAAATCCAGACAGTTAATTACAAACTTCTATTTGTTAAAAAATGGAAATAATATCCCATCAGTTTCATCACAACCAACCTAAAAACTAAAAATCAAAGAACTGGAGTTTGCCCTTTGACCTTTCCTGCTTCCATTTCTCACGATATTCACTGATTCTCTGTGTTCGTTGCCACGACTTCTCCATAATCTACAAACAGTTTGGAAACATCCAGAAGCTCTGATGGTTTGAATGGAAGCAGAAATAACTTCAAACTCACAGAAAATAATAAAAAACTACATTTTCATCATTTCTATTAATCCATAAACTTCTCAAGGCCTCACAGAATCCCCATCTCATTGAACTAACATATATAGAATTATTATTTTTGATCCATGTTCTTGGAGAAAATAGGTTGTGCTTAATTTACGATACACTATAAAGCTGCTCTCCATATTCCTATATATACACTTTTGATCTAAATGTCTGTAGGATTTACAGCTTAAAGCAACAAAACTGAAAACAAAAAGGCATAATTCATTTGTTCAAAACTTTACAAAAATAAAATAAAATTAAAGCTTCAATCCTTCGAGGGCTGAGCTGCCATACAGGTGACAGTTATTATTTCTCAGAGACAGAGCAGCAAAAGTTTAATAAAATAATCTGTGAAGGGATAAAGAATCGACATCCTGTTGCTTCATTATTTAAAATCAGGGGTTTTGTTCTAAAATGTTTCCTAAAAAGCCTCAGAGTTTCTTTTTTCAGTGAAAATATAATGTTTTCATCTCGTTAGCAGTCAAACTTTCTATTATTATTAGTGTTTTCAATGTGCTAATCAAAGAGTAGATTGATTGTACCAATTAGATTGATTGGCACATTGATTGTACATGTAAAACTGAACCGCCAACGACAGACGTTCTGGTACCGAGTATCACTGAGAGGCTTTTTAATTCTCATCTGTTATTAACCATCATCGACTCTTCATGGCTCCTTCATTACTTCATGCATTTCCTAACAAGGTTAGCTCGTCTGGGGAACTGTAATGTTCTGAAATTAATCTATAACAGAAATGAAAATATTTATTTAACCTAAAAAAGTAAATGTAAAACATCGGGTACCAAGTACACGACCTTGTGAAACTCCATGTTTGAACACATTAATGTTAATGCTGATGTTGTTTCCTTCGTCTTTGAGTTTCTTGTTACAGTTGAATAATTTTAGACTATAAATAAAATTATTTAAAGTTTTTGCCTTTTCTGAAAGTCGTCTGCTGCGTCTGGAGAACAGCAGCGGTCAGTGAGTCTGTAAGTTGGGTTTTCATTTCATTTAAAGGAGCCGATACCAGAAATGGTCCGAGTGCCGGACCCTGTGGAACCTCACAGGTCAATATTTAAGTTGTTAAAATGTGGCATTTATGAAGTTAAGAGGCGACTAACACCAGCTGTTAGTCACCTCTATAGCTAGCTTTAGCTGAGCTAGCTTAGCTACATGCTAAGCTAACTAATGATGCAGAAAACCTTGACTGAATCAGAAGCTGCTCTGTCTTTGAGAAACTCAACAATAAGTTAAACCTTTTGGCTTCTCAGCATAAATCCAACAAACACCTGACAAATCATCCAACAAGAACAAAAAAATCTTCTATTGCTGCTAAAAATGTGCAATTAAAGCCGTTTGTGTGAGTAATCTCCTTCAGATGTGCATAACAGCGTGTTTGTGTGTGTGTGTGGGTGTGTGGGTGTGTGTGTGGGGGGTGTGGGTGTGTGTGTGTGGGTGTACGTGTGTGTGTTGGGGTGTGTGTGTGTGAGCTTGGAATGAGTGAATTCAGCTGCTTTATTTAGGCCACCACTGGTGAAAAGGCTGCGACTGAGTAGCACGACGCGTTTCTACAGAACTACAGAGGTAAACAACAAATGTTTCTCCTGTTAGAGAGACTTTAGGGTTTCACTATTTGTATTGTAATTTATCATTATTTACTGTAGTGTAGGGTCATAATTTCTATTTTAAAAAATAATTTAAGTAAAATAAAGCAAAAGACAGGCAATTAAAATCCCATTAGTCATTTTTTCCAGAAGTTTAGCTCTTTTTTGGAATAATAAGTTTGGTTTTTACTTTGTGCTTTTTGGTGAAACAAAGATGCAGCAGAAACATTTGTGAACAAATCCAATCTGACTTCCTTTTTGGATCATTAACTTCTGAATAAACTGACAATGAGAAGGAACTGCCTGGAGTCTGAAGCTCCAGCTTCGTCAGGCTGGAGGTTGATGGAGCTGAAAGCGATCTGTTAGTGTGAATGTTGAAGCGTGAAGTGAACAGGAGCTTTTCCAGCTGAGGTCACGGCGTGCCGACAGGCGAGCCTTTCAGGCTGCCGAGCGCCGCGTGGATCCTGAAGTGAAGCCTGGACTCCATGGAGTAATCCTTGTAGTTCGTCCTGACAGAGAACAAACATCAGTCACTGCAAATAAACCGATTCTGGAATCCTAAATACCCATTCAAAGCTGCTCCTTCGCACTGAGACTCTTTCAGGTCAAAGTCCAGAGGAATAACTTTTATATCTCAGTTTTTGATGGTTTTACAATCAGTTCTACAAAGCAGTTTACAACAAGACACACCTGCAACATGAAAAAAAGCTGCAGAGGTTTGTGGTTTTACGTCAGAGCAAAGACGATCCAAGGCTTCGTTCACATGAGTTCAGTCCGTTTTAAGTCCGGTTCGTTAGGCGAGGTGTGAACGCAGAATCAAACTCTGGTCCGCCTACAAACCTGGTCTTGGTTTGGTTGTAGTGAAATCTGGTGCGGTTCAAATGCATAATGTGAACACCAAATAGACCAGAAGTGGACTACAGCGCATGGCATTCTGGGTAAATGCAACTGAAACAAACGTTAGCAAGTCTAGCGCTAGCGGGAGAAACGACTCGTATTCTTTAGAGAAATCCTCCAACTGATCAAATGTGACACTACTCCATTTTTGTTTACATTTCGTAAAGAAGGACGTTTCGGTCAGTGTCTTCTTCTATGGTTTTGAGATGTTTCCTCCAGTAGTTCTCGGTGCAGCGCCCCCACAGGTGAGGAGGGGAACAGGTTCTTCAATTAGTTCTGATTGCTTGTCTCAGTGCAGTGAGAAAGAGAACCGGGTTCGACTGGACTACCAGGTGTGAAAACATACAATGATGAAAGATTTTCTCTTATGAAAACATTTGAGCAATCTGACATTTCAAAAATAAATTTGCTTCATAGAAACACAACAATTTAGAAGAAAAACTCTTGTTGCTAGGAGACCGTTTATTTTGGCCATATTACTGGTTTATTTCACAAAACTGTCATGGAAACATTTGTTTCACATCATGAGTCACATAATCAAGAATCTTAAAGCAAAACTTGTGTTAATTTAAAACATGTTAACAAATTTGAAATGTAATTAATGTCTCTTGAATTAAAGATGAACTTACTTGGCTTTTTCAATGTAGGTGGCGGCCTTAACGAAGTCGCCCTGCTGTTTGTACAGCAGACCCAACTCATAGAGGGAAAAGGGGATCAGGTAGTGGTCGTACCTGATGCGGCTCTCGCTGCAAACAGACACAGATCTGATCAGGGCTTCACCTGCAGGAAGAGGCTAGATCATCTGAGGAGTGTGTTACCTGGAGAGGACCTGAGTGAAGCAGAGCTCAGCCTGAAGCAACCTGCCCAGATGTTTCAGGCAGAGACCCTTCAACATCTGGACCAGGCCGCTGTCATCTGGGTGGAACTCGGACGGATCTGAGAGACGGAAAACAAACTGTTAGCATGTTAGCTTGTTCAAAAAGAAGCTGGATGATGCTCAGTTTCATTTCCTCAAGTTCTCAAAACAACTTTAGCGTGTTAACTCCTGTAAAGCTTTTCAAAAGTTAATCGACTAAAATCGATTTTATTCAGTTGATTTCACTGAAAAAGTTGAAACCAAAACGTCAGACTGGAAATTTATCATCCAGTTTTTGGTAGAAAGAAAGAAAAGAGAAAAATAATAAACTTTGCAAAAGGAAATTATTGAGTTTATTTTAATTTAATATGTGATTAATTGATGTATTGATCATTGCAACAGGCATAGCTGCAGCATCTTTAACGGCAGCGTCTTTAGCGGCAGCGTCTTTAGCGGCAGCGTCTTTAGCGGCAGCGTCTTTAGCGGCAGCGTCTTTAGCGGCAGCGTCTTTAGCTGCAGCGTCTTTAGCGGCAGCGTCTTTAGCTGCAGCGTCTTTAGCGGCAGCGTCTTTAGCGGCAGCGTCTTTAGCGGCAGCGTCTTTAGCGGCAGCGTCTTTAGCTGCAGTGTTTTTCTGTTTTGTAGTTTATATATTATGTATTTATATGGCGTTTGCACCGTTGGCCTCCATGTTTCTGTCTCTGTCACTTTCTCCAGAGAATAACAGATTGTTTCTCATGTTTCCATGTATAATTATGACATTATTAGTCGTTTCTAACAGAAGTGAATCGTTGAGCTCACGTGTGTCGTTGCGAAGCTGCTGCTCAGCTTTCTCTATGGTGACCAGCAGAGACTCGGTGTAGTCGGCTCTCTTCCCAACGATGGTGAATCCGTTCCAGACGTACATCATCTCCTGCAGACAAAAACGCAAATTCATCTTTTCTGACTGAGAATTTCTCCATTATTTCCCATTTAAAGTGGAGCTGAAGTTTGATCGGCGTACCAGAGCCGGGACGACCAGCGGGACGGGCTGAGCAGCTTTGTAGCGTCTGGACTTCCTCACTGCAAACTTCTCCATGGGGATGGATTTCCCAGCCAGCCGCTGTTTCAGGCCCTCAACCTGCCTGCACACAGAAACGCCTTCAGACCGCTGAGCCTGAAACCGCCACCAAACGGTCAACACTGCTGCAAAATAAAACTTTAACAGAAACATTTTTAGTTCCACTGCAGCCAGAAATTTTACTGACGGTGAAGTTTTCAAAATGCTTTGACTCAAGTTTTTAAGTTTATTTTCATATTTCCATACATTGAAAGTTTTTACACCATAAAACAAATATCTATTTCTTTATTTAATCTTTAGAAAAAGTGATTTCATGGTGAAAACCTTTTCCATGTTTGGCCTTCGTTAACCGAGATAATTAAAACGTTGCAGCCTGTTTGAGTTGTTTTGTTTGTTACGATGGGCATAATGAAGGTTTATGGAATAAAAACAACCTAAAGATTTCTACGATGTCTTCTCCAGTCTTCCTCAGGTCATCTTCCGTCATCATGCTGAGGATCGCTGCTTTCTGGTACATATAGATCGCCTACAAACCACAAACACACAGATGAACGGCTGCAGATCTTAGTTTGTTCACGCTGTGAGAATCCGCAGCAGGGCTGACCTTTGACCAGCGGCTCTCTTTGCACAGCAGGTCAGCGTATCGGTACGCCTGCTGCCACTCCTGCTGGAAGGAGTGGGTCCACATCAGCTCCCAGTAACACAGGTGGTGGATCTGCTTCCACTCCTGCTGGCTGCTGATGCATTCCTCAAACCTGGACTGAGCCTTTACAGCAGAGCGGAGCTTTAAACAAGACGCCTCTGCTTCAAACATTTTAAACACATTATTCTAAAGTTTTAATGTTTGGTAAAAGTTACGCAACAAGCAGAGAGAATCTGAAACCTTCTGGGAATATTTAGCTTGAAATCTTGCAAAAATGATAAGAGAATAAATAGATGTGTATGAATATTTATTTAGAAACATGATTTTAAAAAGAAGAAACTTTTTTTTTTCCATATTGGTAAATGAAGTAAATATTTTAACATTTGTAGAAAGTTGTGTTTTTGGGAGCTTAAGTAAATTTAAACATATTTAGCTTCATGTCTAAGCAGTTGTTTATGACGCATGTCTCTTCAACGACGTAAAAGTCGGATGAAATGTGACTGAAGACATTTTGCAAACTATAAAATACAAATCAAATTTAATTCCACATGTGGAAGAGAAAAAAAATCAGATTTCTCTCTGGAAAGATTCAGACTTTGGTGAAACGGTCGGATCCTACCTGCTGTACGAACGTAGAAAAAAAAGCTTTTTAAAATACCAAAGACCTAATATTTAGGAAAAGGTGTTATTAAAAAATAAATCTTAAAAAGCTTTTAAAAGTTCAGGAAGATGAAAACTTTTTTTTTTTCAGAAAACGCCAAACTTTTTCTGTTTTGTTCTCACTTCTGTCAAAAATAACACAAGAATGAAAAATACAGCAGAAAATAGATTAAATTTATAAATGTAATACTTTATGTAGATTCATGTTAAAGATGAGATCAGTGATGGGAAAAAGTGAATCATGATATGAATAAGTAATTTCCAGACTGATGATGTTAGAAATCCTGCAAACTAGCAGTTATTAAAAATATCATCTTTTTTTCCTGTTTGTTTCATATAAGTATCAATAAATGTTGCATTTAAATTGTGATTGATCCTAATTGGTCGACGTTTTAAAACTGGGTTGGGTTTAATTTTTGGCTGATTTATAGCCAAACGATGCTGTGTTATATTTTGAATTTCAGTTTTTAAGGTCACTTTGCCATAAACGGATCAAAATGTTGTAAAAATAAACATTTATATTGTACAGCTCTGTGAGAGTCTACATGAACAAACCTTCTCAAAGTTTCCTCGTAGGGTGGCGATGCGAGCGGAGTAGAAGAGGATTATGGAGCCCTTAAAGAAACAATAACCATAAATCCATCTATCTATCAATCGATCAATATGTAATCAAACAGTCTCTATTCGTCTTACTTTGGGGTATTTTTGTTGGTATGGCTCCAGCAGAGTTTCAGCCTCCATCAGGTTCCCCTCCCCCGTTCCTTACATCAAAAACAGAAGCAAGCAACTATAAACCGATGAAGTCAAATATTCAGGTTAGGATGTCAAACAAATAAAGATTTGTAGAAATTTCCTACCCAGAATCAGCGACACATAAGTGTTATAGAAGAGCAAAGTCAGAACACAGATTATCGAACGCAAACTTTGGCTGGCTGCTCCCTCCCTCAGCTGAGACAAACCAAAACTCTGCAGGAGAAACGGGCCGTTAGACAACCACCTCCCTTCACAGCAGACATTCGTTTCCTGTCTTTCATAAAATATCTGCACACGAGGTTTAAAAGAGGAGAAAAACTTACCCTGTTTCCTGAGAAGCCAATAAACTCCAACAACCTTAAAATCTTCTGAGGAAGGAGAGACAACATCTGGAACAAAGAATCAAATTCAAAGATTCATTAACAAAGTACAGCTAAATATACTTTACTTTGTATAATTTGTATCTTTGTAAGTGTTAGATTTTAGGAATGTTTGCCGATATGCTGATGATGCAGCGCTAAACGCAGCAGAATCCAAAATGAGCTTTTCTGTGTTTAAAAACAGAAATGCTACAGAAAACCTTCACATCAGTTTAAATTAATTCATTTTAACCATTTTTCTGACCCACCAGGTTAAAAGAGCCGATGCCCAGCTTGACTCCGCCCTCATACTGTTTGAACGAATTCAGCTGCTCAGCCTTGTCCTGGCTGATGTTCAGCACGTTCTGACAGTCCCTAACGAGAAACACAAAGCCTGATATTATAATCCTTTATTATTGAAATTATGTCTCAGATTGAGGTACCTTTAGATGTTCGTTAATCACTCACTTGTAGATTTGGTAGCTTGTTCGAATCTTGATTCCTCCTTTTATGAAACTGATCATGTTCTCATCCTGGAAAATAAGGACAGAAAAAACGAGTTTATTTTCATTAAAATTACATAAACAGCCATTAAATTGTAGGTTTTCCTGTCAGATTTAAATGTAGACAGAACCTTCACACCTGGTGGGTTAATAACAGTAATTTCCTTTTCTTCATTGGAGCAAAATTAGAAATACAAAACAGAAAGATATAAACCTGATTTCATTCTCAGGGGTGTCAAGAGAAAAATTTGCAACAATAGAAAACAAACTTTGAAAATCATTGTGACTTTAAGTGATGAAGCAAAGTGGACAAAGAGAAACTTCCACAAAAACAATTGCAAAAAAGCCACTTAATTTACAAAAATTCATCCTACATGAAGGAGAGTTTATTTATGGGTAACATGTTGTCATTTACAACCTTTTCTTATTTCTATTATCTCATATTTACAGAGCAGTTACAGAAAAAAGCCTTTATTAGTTAAAAATACAGTGATTTTATTGAAGATGAACATAAATCAAATATATTTAGCTGATTTAATAACAGTGACTCTGACCTGTATGAAAGTGAGAGTTGCTTTCTGCAGAAGACACTCAGCATAGCAGAGCTCTGCATGCATTTCCTCTGCAAACACAAAGACAAGCCACAGTTTTCTACAGCTTTCTGGTTCCACTGCCCAGTTAAACCAGTGGTTCCCAGTTAAACCCAGTGGTTCCCAGTTAAACCCAGTGGTTCCCAGTTAAACCCAGTGATTCCCAGTTAAACCCAGTGGTTCCCAGTTAAACCCAGTGGTTCCCAGTTAAACCCAGTGATTCCCAGTTAAACCCAGTGGTTCCCAGTTTGACCGAGTGGTTCCCAGTTAAACCCAGTGGTTCCCAGTTAAACCCAG
>CAEFZY010068737.1:0-32017 GCA_903066815.1 Brachyrhaphis roseni
CCATCCATCCATCCATCCATCCATCCATCCATCCATCCATCCATCCATCCATCCATCCATCCATCCATCCATCCATCTTCTAACACCCTTGCAGGGTACACCCTGGACAGGTCGCCAGTCTGTCGCAAGATACATATCTATATATATAATATATCTATCTCTGACTAGATTCCAATATTGAGAACTTGTTAGGCAATGGTAGCAACGCAGCCGTTACAGGTAATAGTTAGTGCATTTTTTTTTATAATGCAGCATTTACATAACACTGCTACTGGTGTACTTTTGGATACTGAAATCTTTTTCTTCACATGAGAGAAATGACAAATAACATAAAAAACCCAATATTTGATTTGTGAACCTATGCAAAAAAACAACACTTATCCTTTGAGGGCCTACAAGTGAACCACAGTCAGATTGAATCAGGAGGTTTGCAGAAACTTACACTTCTAAAGTAAAGAATGTATGAACAATGACTGGCTGGTAGGATACCCATTAATCCAGTCTTTTTCTGCTGTTTGCTGTTTTCTCCATTTGTGAATGATGGGTTCCATGTGCTTAGCTGGAGTCCTAAAAACTTAAAAAGGGCTTTGTAACTCTTTCCAGACTGATTGAGGCCAGTGGTCTCGTTTCCATTCTGTCCTTGAATTCTTTGGATTTTTTTTTTTTTCCCAAGTGACAAAATCTGTAGGTTGAAATTTGGCCACAAATGTCTGATCAGTACCAAAGTCAAAGACAAGGAAAAACAGGATAAAAACTTGCTCTTTTCCACATACAGCTCCATTTGTAAAATGGAGCTGTATCAGCTCCATTTTAAAATCAGTTGCTGAATGTCATAAGCATCCAGGAGCTGATATCTACTACCATTCTTTGGAGAATTTCTAAAGAGATTGGAATTAAATCTTGATGTTGATGCATTTAAAACTTGTAATTCTTGTTATTGTGTGTTATGTTTAAAATCGTGTCCACAGTGGTTTGCAGTGCATACTTTGCCAGAACCCTTGTGCACAGGAGACTTTTAGTCTCAGTGAGCGTTTCTTGCTTAAATAAATGCTACAAGAAATGCAATGAAACAGTTTGGTACAATACCGACATTAAAACACAGTTGGCTGTAATAACAGCTGAGGAGTAACAGGTTCAGGAATGCTGTCAGCTGCGTGGCCCTGAACTACTGTAATCTGGACACCCACTGGGTCCCATGTTTTACAAGCCTGAACAACAACTGTGGTTAGCTGTATGCTGAATGTATAATCCAACTTGCACCATAACTGGTAAATATTTAGAACCATGAAGCCACATGCTTCCATGTGGATATGACTCTTATCTGTCCTATCCCATGACTCCTTGAGTTATCCTGTAATGTTGGAGTTAGACATGTACTTTTATTCAGAAGGTTAAATCTGCTAATTCCTTATGTAACTGTAGACAGCAGCTTTAACAAGAGAAGGAGCCAGCTGTTGTGACCAGTGCTAAACCGGGCAGGAAAAAGGGAGGAGAAACATGTGGAAATACTTGTTGAACCTAAAACCAACACACAGATGTTGAGACATTTGGCAGTTCCTTTTATGCTACAGCAGCTTGATATACTGAGTAAAACTCAGGTGGGTGTGTGGGTGTTGGGCAGACGCTAATAAATGGTTTAAAGTGAAATGCCCAGCAGAACAAAAGGAAACAGCAAGATAGGAGAACAAGAACAGATACTTTTATTAATGTCCATCAGAAATGTTATTTTTCAGTTTTAGATAACCTTAAAGGCAAACCTAAAAAGGGTTAAAACATCTGGGCCATCTTTTATTCAAGTTTTGTGTTCATAAAAAGACAAATGGAATTAATCTATCTTTTTAACCATGCTATTTTAAACAAACTCTCTTGTAATGAATTGAATTTCTTTAGATTACAACTACACATCCATTTTACATTTCGATGCAGAATGATGACAAACTCAAAAATAATAAGGCAGAGTTGAATTCACCCAAACCTCAAATAAATCTAAACTCTACATGAACTATGAAATCCTTGACCCTGCTAATAAACTCTTTCTGTGATTACTCAGCAGAAGAATTGGTTGCCAAAAACACCCACCCACATGACAGATTCTGACCCCTGTTATACAAAAGGCTAAATCCAGTTTTTTCCAAGTTCTGTGAAAACATCAGAGGCCATCATTAAGCAATACAGATACATTTAGAAGTAAACTTTACCTAGAAGCCTTAGTTTAAACCTGACTTGTCACAAGTCCCATATAGAAGTACACTTTAATTTACAAAGTGTCTTCTTCCAATAAAGTCTAAATGTAGAGAATGACATGCAATAGATTGTGTCTGAAGGAAAGAAAGGGAACATTTGGGAACTTAGACAAACTATATACTCATAAAAAGTTTTTTGGCTGCGGCAGTGGTGCAGGGGTAAAACAGGTAACCCATGTTTGAGTCCCAGCCTGTTGATCTTTGCCGCATGTCTTCCTCCTCTCTCACTATCTGCTATCCTGTTGCTTCTTTTCATATTTTGTTTTGTGATGTTAAAATCTCAAAGTTAAATATTTTTATTTTTTACTTACTTGAACAACATAAAGCAGCATATACTTGAAAAGTACAAGGAAGATAAAGCCTGGTCTCCAAAATATTAAACAACTTATATAAAGTGCAGCACACAATTATAGCCCATTTAATGGTGACACTCCCAAATAAAATACAGTACGACCAATTTCATTCAGAAATCACAAATTAGAAAACAGATTTGATTTGTGTGTAATTTTAATTCATTATGACAGCTCTCCATGAAGGCATCAGAGATTTACAACAGAGAACATTAATGAAACCCAAGAAACGCCAAAGATCAGTAACGAATAAGAGTTCAGGGAAATTTATTCTGAACATTACATGGAGCACCTCCAAAATGGAGTGTGCACAACTGCAAACCTACCAAGACACAGCTGTCCACCTAAACTGTAAAGGTGAGCATTAATCAGAAAAACAGTAAAGAGGTCAATGATAACACTGATACACTGCACTTAATGTTATACATACCATCTCCACCAAAACATGGTGGCAGCATTATTGTATGGCAATGTTTTTCTGCAACAGAAAAAATGAAAAGTTGGACAGAGTTGGAGGAATTATGAATGGCGCTAAACACAGGCCCGGATAATCTGGTATTGGCTGGGCTGAATAAAAGTGTATGCAACACTTTTTACATTTTTATTTGCCGCTACAAGTTATGTGCAGTCTATAATTTGAAGTTTGTGGTTGTAACTTGAAAAAATGGTACAAAAAAAACATCAGGGAGCATTAATCTTTTTGCAAGTCATTGTATGAACAATGTTTATTTATGAAGGAAAGTAGTTGAAATAAGCAACAAGACATCATTTAACAGCATGCTAAACTAATCCCTGGTTGAGATAAATACTTAATTTCTTTCCTCTCACTGTGATACTCCCTTGCTCATGACTGCTCCAGTGAAGCTACATCTAAACACCGGTAAAAAAAAATAAAGACAATTATTTAGGCCTTTGATAATTACATGTCAAAGGCACCAAAAGCCACTAGATAATTGGAGAAAAAAATGAATAGCAACCCACAATGGAGTTCCCTGCAGGGAGACAGGCACACTCATCCCTGGAAAGAAGGCTGTGCGAGAGAAAAGAGAAATACAGGCAAAGACAGGGAGATGAGAGCTCTTTAAGGGGCCTTGCTTACTGTCAAATAGTCACTGTGAAAAGCCATAATTATACACAGAGCAAGTGCAAATAGAGAGGTGCAAAAATTAGGGAAAAAAACTCCAGAAGAAAACGAGTGAATGACAGAAAAAAATGAGTAAAAAATATTCTTAGTGAGAAATAGTGAAGACTGAGCAGAAGCCAATGAGAAGGAGGAGAGTGTGTGCAAGAAGCACCCCATGATGATGGCAGTCAGGGACAAGGCTTATAATGTGGCTGCGCCACGCACTGCCAACAGCCACAGATAATCTAGGACTACCCACTGAGCACTGAAGCGCTGCTTAAATATTTGATTGATTAACTGTCCTGTTGCTGCCAGAGAGTAAGAGGAGCACGTCTGAGAAGCCAAGGCGAGTACAGAAGAAAACAAACAAACATGGATGTGGGTGCACACCGGAAGGTTTGAAAACACATGGCACACCAACATGTACACCCCCTGAAATCCCAACACAAGAACAGGGAAAAGGGGCACAAACACAGACTTGTGCTCACTGAAAGCATGTGTGGGCTCTGCAGAGACTGTGGCGAAGGCTAAGAAGCAAGAAAAAATCATGAAGGCCATCTGAAACTCTAGCAGGCATTGGTTTACATAATATTTTTTTCTAAATTAATGTGAAAATAATCATTTAATTATTTTTTTTTAAAAGTGAGCTAATTGTTTTTGTCTTAGAAAATTTTTATGGGATTTTTACAGGAACAAGATTTACGAGTCATCCCTCTTAGTCTTGTCAATCTGCTGCCAGCGACTGTTATAAGGTCAGAGTTACAGTGCAATATGTTCTGCTACTTTAACTAACCTGTCTGTGACACACACACACACACGCGTCCGCAAACAAACTATGATCGGGACATCCCTGGCTGTGAAAACACAGGCAGCTGGCCCCCCACGCTCCAACACCCTCCACAGGAAGAGACAACACCAGCGCTTCCTGTGGCTTTGAAGCAGCGGCCCCAGGTCTCCTGTTGGTCCCTGGCTTCCTTTGTCTTAACCACAGGAAGGAAGCCCTCTCTAGCACGAGGCCACGGGCCTCCAGGGAGCGACAGGCAGCGTGTTTGTGAACGTGCATGTAGTGTTGTGGGAGTGTGTAGAGGTTTTGCTCACTGAGGTCATGTGCATTTACTCGCAGAATTTTTTCCTCTCTGACTCTCCGGTGCACGAACTTTGGTTGTGGCGAGGGAGTGGGGACAGCAGGAGAAAGCAAGAGAAAACTGCAATAACTTCCCTTTCTTTTTTCCTCTTTCCTTTCATGGCTGCCAAATGTATGATGCAAAGAAGTTGAGAGGAGAGGGGGCAAATAACTAAATTGTGTGAGCAACGGCACTGGACATTTGGTAATAGGAGGTGGGAAGCGAATTCACATGTGTTAAAGCGATTTCTGCGCATACACATACGCAAACCACACATTTTCGTACAAATAGAGTAAGACACACTAAAAATCAGTGGGGGCAGTGAGGAAAAGGAAGGCCAATAAATATTTACTGACACAGCAGAGGTGGAGAATAGTTGTCCACTGGTGGAAACAAAAGGCAGAGGATGAGGAGCGGCATGCCAGGAAGCCTGCCGGCTATGGGCGCTCTGCCCTGACTGTGCCCGCGTGGAAAAACAAGAGGCAGACGGGAAGACGAAACAGGAAGGAGAGATGGATGGAGAAAGGAAGTAAGGAAGGGAGAGAGTTTTAAGGGAAAAATACACATAGCTTATATGTAATACACCCCCAAAGAAAGATGGTCCTATAATAAAAAAAAAAAAAAAATGTTGTTAAGGAAGAGTTGGAGACCAGCATGCAGAATACAGACTGACAAAATTATGAGTTACTTTCTAAGCTCAAAGCACTGCTTCGTGGAAATTACAAATAGATGGCAATAAGTCAGAACTTGATCCAAGTATGCTCATACTGTACAGTGGATCCACATAATACTTGATTGAGGCTGCTCTTGCTTGTTTTACTGCATTCTGGATTCAATCAGAATATGGTTCTGCTGAGGCGGTAAAGAAGTTTATGTTGCTTTCCTAGCAGTCTTCAGCTTGTCTGCCTTGTTTGGTCTTGTTGTCTCTCATTTTTCTCCTGATAATACCCTACAGATTCTCCACCGGGCTTAGGTCAGCCCAGTTCTAATGCCAATCAAGCACAAGCACTAAGTGATACAACAGTTATTAAACCACACTGTGCACAAAAATGGGTCTCTGGTTCAGGAATACCTTAAAGAAAGGAAATGGGAAAGTACTAGCCAATGTTCTAGAAACATCTGTGTGTGGTGGTTCTTGAAGCACCCACTTTAGATTTAGTACACGTCCTCATGAGTGTCTCTCATACACTTGAATGGATATTTCTAC
Organism: Brachyrhaphis roseni; assembly: GCA_903066815.1. NCBI lineage: Eukaryota > Metazoa > Chordata > Actinopteri > Cyprinodontiformes > Poeciliidae > Brachyrhaphis > Brachyrhaphis roseni. Next base: position 6,048 of record CAEFZY010068737.1, read on the forward strand.
AGAATACTCTTATGCATACCTCAATTCTAAGAGACGTTTTCCTTCCACTTAACTTTCTATTAACATACAACAGTTTGAGAATAGCCATTCTTTTGGAAATGTTTCTGTAATAAAGCCACATAATAACTGAGTTTTGCTTTTCAAATTAAAATTTTAAAATTAATTACGGTTTGATGATTCACGTGTACTCAGAATATATTCTAAAATTGCAAACTGCTAGTGTTAGCTGGCATCCTCTCTTCAATTCTAATCTAATATTCGTCTAGTAAAAGTTTAAAACGTCAACCAGCAAATGTCTAAGATTTCAGTGGGTTTTCCACATGACTGAAATCTCTATGTCACAATGGCATTACATTCATGTCTTTCAGACCTAATAAACCAAGAGGCCATTCAAACACAGGGCAGCGCATCATAGTTGACTACAACACAATTTAATTACCATGCCATTGACATTTGCACAGCAGTAAGTGTTATTAATATGAGCTCACAACAGTTTGATCAATTTACACTGTCACCACAAAGGTTGGTAGTCACCGATTCATTCGCCCTCATTATACCAACGGTATTCCTTTGAAATTCACTGTGAAAAGAAGTTAACAGTCAGAAAGCAAACAGCGTTCTGCTATTTAGTTTTAGTAATACCAGAAATCCTCAGAATTACATGATCTAATTAGGCACTGTTCTTAAAGACAGACTAATTAAAATGTAAATTAATTAAAACCCCAAAATTAAGAAAACTGGTACAACATTTGCCAACCAAATTTTACTCATTCTTTTGGAAATTTTAAGTTAAATTAGAAGCTTTAGTTAAGTCTATAGGTTACTATATATTAAACAGGCCTTACTTTAGATCGCCTTTCTTCTTTCTTCTAAAAGTGCGTCTTTTTGTCTTTCTCCCTGTCTAACCCTCTGGCTATGCTGTAAAATAGAAACCTAACCTCAATATTTTTCCTCACGGTGCTGGGACTTGCTGGCCCATTAAATTTCCCTTCCCATGTGTCAGCTTGCATATTTCCACCATGAAATTTTCGTATAATTAAACTTTCTTAATGATTTATAAGCTATAATAATAGCCGTAAGTATTTCAGAGCAGGTTAAAGGGGACAGCCTTTAAGTGTGCACCAGGGGATGACCCTGTTTTAACATAGTTTCGGTTCGGCGATTCTCAGCTGGATATGAGGATGGATAGGCCGAGGGAGACTGGGATTGATGAAGGGAGGGAGTGAGCGAGGGGTCCTAACAAGGGTGGGATGCTAGACAAGGATGAGACCTTTCTGTGTGGTAACTCTGGGTTATATGGACATCTAGGAAAACCAAGGGCTCTCGGTAACTTTGCTTGGAAGGAGGCACACAGCCATGCACATGTAGAGCGAGCAACAAAATTAAACCAAATATATAGATGAACTAAGAAAAATAAGCCCACTTCTGAGGAATCTGCATTTAAATGATGGACACAAACAGTTCACATGCATGTTCTAGGGCACAAACACACACACACAGTGAGACACACAGATGTTTGCTCTCTGCTGCCTCTCTGATGGCGAGGCTGATATGATTGCCACTTAGGAAATCAGTGTGTTTTCACACCACTCTCAGCTCTGCCAGAGCTAATGTGTTAAATATCCATCAGGTACGGCTGTCCATTTCTAAGACGCACAGACGCAGGCAGCCTCGGGGGCCGATGAACACTGATTCCTTGTACTAACCGAGCTCAGATTTGGCAGTCGTGTCTATATTTCTCAACTGGGGTACAGTGAAAAAAATATTACACCACACACTGATGTGGAACTCTCCCTCAATTCTTCTAAATATGTTGTGAGGAGCTAAATTTTAACAATTGTGTCACTTTTTTTTATACCTCTTGTTGTTATCAACAAAGACCTAGTTATTATGTTTTTTTTAATACTCACACTTATGTTCCATAGAAATAGTTGTTTATGCTCAGCCATATTAACACGATGTCCAGCTTCTGTATGCATTTTCAAAGAGTATGGGCTGCTTATCGCAAAATCTACCAAAAATCTCTGAGGAGGGTTTTTCACCTCAGGTGTGAATGTGTGAAGAGAAAGAGAAGGAAAACAACAAATTTAGAAGCGCCTGCTGTCCAGAACATTACTGGCCAATAGGTGTGTGCGTGTCGGTGCGTGTGTGTGTGTGTGCGTGAGTGAGCTACAGGATTTGAAAACTCAGTCAAGATGTTTTATTTAAACTCACACAACTCAACTAAAAACAGTGAAGATAAAATAAGTTTTAAGAAAATTAAAGAAAAGACAGCGTTGATGAAAACGATAAACAGTGTTCCTCAACTCCTTAATGTCTGCCTGTCTCCTTTACTGACGGACGCAGAAGAAAATAACGGCTGAAATGAAGGAAATAAATATATAGGCATTCACTACGAACCTCCTGTCCTCAAAGAAAGTGGTAGATGAATGAGAACTACAGAAAGACACTTAAGTAAATTGAGGTATATTACAAACTGAAATTATCTTTCAAATCATGACTTATGGCAAAAAAAGCATCTTTTAGAGCGAAGTCGAGTCAGAATAGAACTAGAAAGAGAAAAGAGAGTACACAAGAGAAAGATGCCTAATTAAAAACTTGGAGATCTCAAGAGATAAAAACTTTCCTTAACGTTTCAAGTACTAAATACATATAATTTCAAAAATGTTGCAGGAGATCCTTTTGATATCTTATAAAAATACTGCAATTAACAGTAAAATCAACTAACCAATTAAGGAGCAGAAAAGCCCACTTTAAATTTCAACTCAGTGAAAATTATATTTAAAAAATATCCTAAATGTAAAATACATATATTAAATACACAATGGTAATCCTAACACAACCTGTTTTGTTTAAAAATCTTTTTACATAAAAATCTGTTGTGAAAGGTGAAGAAAATAATCAGCACGGCAAATTAAAAAAAAAATCTGTCTGTGATGGACAGGTCAAATAACCAAAAATCTGAAATCTATATCTAATTATGAAATGCATCAAAACTAAATACCTCAACAATTTCAATCTCAATCAACAGTGGCTGATTACAAGTTGTCTTATTTGTTCTATTCTTTCTGCATTCAACAAAAACCCGATAAATGTTAGAGAGATGAGCTTTGAAACATTACAGGGAACATTAACATTTGTGATTCCTTTTCTCTATTGGACTCAGAACTACTGCATTTATCATTGAACATTTTTGATCATTATAGATCCTAATTAGTCAAAATAGGAACTGGCAGGGAAAATATCAAGGAAAACTGAAAATCGGTATTGGCCAGGTCCATCTCTAATTATTTACTTTGAGAAATAATTTTTCAAATTTTCCTGAAACTATTTGCTGGGCAACTGATGACAAATGATTTATTTATCATCTGAAGCTGATATTCATTTTTGCATCAATTATTTTTTGAGAAAATTAAAAGTAAAATTTCTAGCTGTGTGATGAAAAAAATAATAAAAAGAGTGGTAATTGTTTTTAAGTGAGTTTTTAACTGTTGATTAAAAACAACACCTGAGAGAAGGATGAGATAGAATAAACGAACACTAAGTGTGGGCACAAACACCCAACCCAGCACAAAGCATATTATTAATCATATAAAAAAAGCAATTAAATCAAAGTGGTATAGAGCCTGAAGCGATGAGAACTGTCAATTCTGCTGGAAATGCCAGCCAAAATCACGGATGGGTTTGCGGATTCCACGAACCTCTGTTTTTTGATTAGGGAGTCAATTATTTCCTATTACTGAAGATGCTATTTCGAAAAAAAGACCTTGTCAGTCAATCACGTGAGAAGTCCTGAAAAGCATGAATAAACCCTTAAAGAAAGAGATGGAAGCAGTATGTGTGTATGTGTGTGAGGGGAGGTATTTCACTGACCCTACCCCTTATCCAAACTCCTACTTGCGGTAAATTACCTTTTAACTACTGCACCTCTGTCAGGTCTTTGTCAGCGTATGGTAATTAGGGGCCTTCAGTGTGATGCATTTGAAAAGAAAATTTATTTATTAGTTTATCTCACATAGAGAGGCATTTACACTGAGCTGAAGGTAAGTTTGAATGTGGTTATTATCTTGTCATTTTCACACTGATTTTTCTTCTTTTTTTTTCCTTTCCCTAGACCATCTATCTGCGCCTGTGTAGGTTTTGTGTGTTTGTGCGGTGTATGCATGTCAGTCAGGATGAACTCTGTCTTATTTGATGCCAGGTAACGGTCTACTGTGAGTGCGAATGAGAGCAGATGGACAGGAATGAGCGTTCATACTTACGTAAATTTTAATATATATTTATAAGAATGTGTGTGCGTGTGTGCGCTTTAGCTGCATACAGCAATGAAAGGCGTGCGCAGCACATTTCTCCCATCTTCTTTGTTCTGTGTTGGGTTTGACACCTCTAAACAATAACAGCACTTCACTTCGCCCAGCCCCAACCCACCACCAATCACACTGTATGGACGGGAGCTGCCAATTAGCACCATCAAACCCCCTTTATCATCTGTCTGCTTAAAGAGAGAAAACAGAACAAATCAATAATTCAAAGTTTCTCTTGAAAATGCACTCATTCATTAAAAAGACTTAAGGATGGATGAAGAAGAAGTGCATTAAAACTAATTGCAAGGTATGGCTTGAGTGTATGTTAAGGATGTAAAGAAAAAAAAAAAAACAAGTAGAGTACCACTGGAGAAGCTGTGGAACCAGAAACAAAGATCTACACCTTCTTTGTATTGTCTCAGACTTCAGGGTGTGAAGCTGATCTTTATTTTCAGTCTGCCTGCTCCTTGACCCGACCTGAAGGCAATCAGGCTCCTCCGCATAAGTTGCGAGGCTTTTGGAGAACCAGCTCTCATGCATTCTTTTCATCATCCAAAAAAAGCCTCCAACACTCCAGACACTTCTTCCAAAGCTACGGCGGCCAACAGGCAGCACAGAGCGACCTGGGGGACAGAGGCCGACATGGTGGGGAGGCTGTCACCGAGAAAAGGTCTCTGAAGGCTGGAGGTGAGTCGAGTTAACTGGGAGATGACTGTCGCTCCACTCGGTTGTCCAAGCCCTTTTCATTAACCCGAACCCTTGGGTTCACCAAACAGAAACAAAGGATGATAGCGAGGACAGTGGGGGGATGACAACAGGAGGTTCTGGACTAGTCCTGTGTGGCAACCACAAGAGACCCTGGTGCCTGCTTGCCTTTCTGTCTGTCTGATGGCAGATCTATGTCACCCTTTACAGACAGGGGACCTGCTTTAGGAAGGGAAAAAAAAAAAAATCAAACATAAACAGGAAGGCAAGCACGGACACACAGACATACTTACCAAAAGATACAGCGAAAAGCCTCCTGAATGTAAGAGGGGGGTAACAAAGGACAGGCAGTGCCCCCTAGTGTTTTCATCAAAGACAATTCCAACAAAATCAACTTATCCATGCTAAGCCACAAAAACAAATATAAAACAGGGGGAAGAAGGCAAGAGGAAAAGGTGCTTCTAGTTGAGGGAAGAATTTAAATGTGGAGATGGCTGTGTCCAGCGACAAGTCCCAGTTCTTGTACTCTATGAGACACAAGAACTGGGACTGAAGGGAATATATGTGGGCTTTAGTTGAGTGGTTGGAGGAGAGGGGTCAAAACTGTCTGACAGCTTTAAGACACTTTTTAATTTTCAGGGTTATGGGGGCAACAAACCCAAAAAGGGGGAGGCAGGCCCTCCATGAGAGCCAACAACAGAGGAGGACGGACAAACCTGACACACTAAATATGAGAGCAATGCACAGGCACACAACATGAAACGTGCTCAGTGTAGATGGTTTAAACAATATTTTAAGGCTATAACTCTAAAGCACACAAAGCACTTTTTAAAAATAGAAACATCTAGCCAGTTATATTTTAACCATGACAAAGGACTTATACCTTCCCAAAAAACTTCAAGACTTTTTTTTTAGATTTAGACATACAAATGCTGGAAAATTCATAAGATTGATACTTTTGTCTATTGTTAACTTTAAATATGTAGTTTAGAAATGTAGGAATCTCAGTATTTGAATTTTCACATGTGCAAGGTTTGAAAGTGTTAAAGTGATCATATTGTAAATTTAAGACACACATGAATTACAAAAATACCTTCAGTGAGTTAATTTAATAGTTATAAATTCAGAACTAACTTCCTTAACTTAAGCAAGATAATCATAATATGCCAACTTAAAAATATGTTTTTTTGACTTGCATACAAATCCAGAGCTTTCCGGACTTAGATCATATTACAGCATGTTTTGATCTTTTGACTGTGTGTTTTATGACTTTGTATTTTTTCTGGTTTTATGATGTAAAGCACTCTGAATTGCCTTGTTGCTAAAATGTGCTATTCAAATAAACTTGACTTGGCTTAATACTGAAATTCCTGATTTAAATCCCTTCATGGCAAACATAGACTTTCTTATGAACTCTTGGCATAACATAAGACAAAAACAGATTGAAGAAGCCATAAATGGATGAATGTAGAGATTAACTAAATGTATTTTCAGACCTTGTCTGGAAAGATGGGTAAATCAACATTTTAAGAAAAAAAAAAAAGATTTTTAATTTTATGACTTCTTATAAAATTAAGAGGTTATAATGTTCAGGGTGTGAAGACACCCTGAACCTTTCAAATGAAAACCAAATAACAAATCTTTTGAAGATGGCGGACATTAAAATGAAGGCAAACATTCCAAAAAAGAACGTTTTAAAAACAATGGGTTGGTGCATGTGTCTCACCAAGGCCTTCCCCACAACCAGATCTATATTCATCTGACTGACACATCAAAGAGGTGCTATGCAGCCTCTCAGTCTCTCCGTCACTTTCGACTAACTTTATTTCATAACCCCATCACATTTTACAGCATATAAAATAGCACATAAAACACTTCATATCCATTTCCAGTGTCAACTTCCTTGCCTAAAAGTTTAATGTTTTAGTGCAGGTACATTCCCAAAACATGCCTCTCAAAATGGCCATTAAGGAATGAAACAAGGCTTTTGAAAAGGCTACATAAAGTGGCAATGAGTCAGCTGAAAAGGAGGAATGGTGTACCAAGCTTAAAGTGCAGACAGAACTTCTCTCTGTTTCTGCTTGTTCTATTCAAACATACCAGCTGAGAAGAAGGCACACAATTTGCAGGTAAGGCATTGCCACAGAAGAATTTTAAAACATAAATAAAAACATGAACAAGATATCTGTGACCCAGCCACTAAGGTTTTTTTCAAGGCAAAACAAATAAGGAAAACAGCTAATTCTCTTTTTTAAAGGTTTTGAAAAAGGTTGCGAATGAGGAGTGCCAGATGCAGATGCAGAATCTGAAAGTAAAAAGAAAGAGAAAGGCACAAAAGGAAACAAGAAATGCCACAAAGGGACAAAGGGTTCAAACTTCAACCCTGAAGTCAATAAGTTCACTGACATTTGCACCAGGACTGATCGAGCTGCGCCTCACAGGTTTCAGAAACACCACTTTCCTTCCTTTCAGTAGAACAATATTTTCTTTCTTACATTTGCCACGGAGTGACATCATTCACACACTTTACTGCTGGAAAAAAAAAAAAAATCTGGATTCAAAGAGCTGATTCTGTAAAGTGTGTGTGTGACAATTTGTAACCCTGCAGCCAAAGTTCCTCTCCTATCATTCTCTACTTTCTAATGGCAAAATTAACCAGGGGGGAGGGAAGAAATGACATGTGACAAGTGAATAATTTGAGCTGTCAACACGTCATCTTCACCACATTCAAACCTCATGTCAAGCACTTGTATTCTCTCTCTGCTGAAGGTGACCTAGGTCGTAACCAAATAGCACATCCAGACACAGCAGGTGAATGTTTGGAAATGCCACAGAGGCAATGCAGAATGTGAGATAAGGGAAGGCAAGAGAGAGAGCAAAAAGACAGTGAAAAATAATATCTGCTGAGGCTTTTTTAAAACTTTGAATTTCATCAAAAAACAACAGTTCTTCACGTTTTTTTTTTAAATATATATATATATTATCTGAAAAAGGGGGCCTTTCACTAAGCTGAAATGCCACAATTTTCCAATAGATACTTTTTACAGAGTCAGAAAGCATCTATTTAAGTCAAGTTTACAACTAATATATCTTATAACCAATGCTGAAGAAAAGCTGATGTAAAACTTAGGTTAATAAATAGATGAAGGAGAAAAAGCTAATTATGAAAGAAAAACAAAAAAGCAAAGAAGCAACAGGAGATGTACACTTCACCATAGGATCAATAGGTAAATGATAAAAGAGCGAGGACGGCAAGACTGATGAAAAACGGAATTGGTGGAAAATTGTGTTAATTAGAGATGAAGGTAGAAAACAATAAATGAATAAGAAGAGTGAAATAACCTGGAGAATCTTGCTCAACGAGAATAAAAGAGCGAGAAAAAAGTAGGATGGACAGAGGAGAGCGAGACCTTGCTACTGAGCTAACGAGACGGGAGGAAGAGGAAAACCAGACAAAGCAGCACGCTGCTTTTACAAAGCAGGAACAAAGAGAAGCGATGCATCGTGGGAGTCTGAGCCTTTCGCCACCGCTGACGCCATGTAGAGGGGGCCTAATATTTTAGTCAAATACATGTTTCAAATTTTGATGTGATTTTACCTGCAGGTAAAATTTTGCAGGTAAAATTTGATCAGCTCTTAAATGAGCTGATCATTTAAGAGCATGATCAGCTCTTAAATCATCATAAAAATAGGCAAAAATATTCAAATATGAGCTATACATGACAAAAATAATACTGTACAGAACATAAACTTAGGGTATTCAAAGGAAATATAACATTCCTAATTGTTAACTTTATTTGATATCCTAACTACCTGTTGCTGTCACTGTCCTTTGTAATAAAAAATAAAACATTAATGCCGATTTCTGTACAGTAGTTCTAACTTAAAATAAGTTAAGTATTTATTGTACCACAATCTGACTGGAGAACCATATTTTAAAGTGAGCTTGCACTTCTTTATACTTTGTACAGAATGATGTTTCTCTTGTATTCTTCTCTTCTGCTTAATTTTTAAAATATATTTCAGCTGTATAAACAAACTGACTATAAAACAATCACCAGTGAATGAATGAACTATTCTGAAAATGATTTAGTATACTTTTACAAAAATTCAAAGAAATTTCCATTTATGTATGTTTAATTTTAGTGGAATGCTTGGAAGGAAGGACACACTGAAGAAAAGATGAGGCAGTGGCAGCAGGTGTGAATTGTTTCACTTGTTTTTGTTTTCAAACTTTACTGGAAGATTTGTTCTAAAGTTTTTCATCTATCTGCTGTGACTCCTAGTTGCCCCTGTTTCTTTTCCTCTTCCTCTCCCTCCCTTTCCATGTCAGTCGCTCTTTCTTCCTCCGGCAGGTCTGATATGCCAGAGCTGCAGCTGAACTCTGAGTAGCACTGTCTCCGGGAAAAAAACAAAGTGATCAATGTGAGAAGGCACGGGGCGCTCACGGACAGGCCAATCAATGGTGGAAAGAACCTTGCCCAGGGCCTTATGCAAATGGAAGCACGTCCTGTAACCTCAGGAGTGAACATGCGCACTAGATCAATGGGACGAGGGTAGAACCTTACAGCAAGATCAGCCTCAGCCAGTAAATATGTAATGATGAATCCCTGAAGATTTAACTGAACTCAAATGAACTTCATCCAACTCGCTGTCTTATATCACAAAAAGGCGAAAGAGACCTTGTTGTGAAGAGGTGGGGTGGAAGGTGGGTGGAGCGGGACAAGTGAGATTAGACAGCCTTTGCAAAGTGATGCACTGAGGACAGATGGATTTTGCACTGTCTTGTCGCTTGTGATGAAGAAAAACACTAATAGCGAGAGAAAAAAAAAAACAAGTGAGAAAAGATGTTCAAATAGTCAATACAATAATATAGTCGGAGATGCAATAATTTCAAATGATATCACCAAGGAAACCTGTTTCTGATTATAATCTTTTGAGCTTAGACCTAGGGAGACCTTTAATGGTCTTTGATATAAACAAGTCAACATGACAAATTATTCTAAACTAATATTTCAAAAGTAGTAATACCCCGACACCAAAGGTAGGGGTTAATATCTAATTATAACCCTTCCCATGACATGCTATTGAGTTTCTATAAAAATTTGGCTTCATCAGAAGTAGCACATCATGACAACAATGCCTTTCCATTGTGTCATTTACAACCATTCTTAGGAGGGTTGGACTGAGAAGTAGATTGTGTGATGAGCTCAGAAGACTCCTAGTTTCACCAGGCGTTTGGCAAATGCGGCTGCCACTAGTCTGGTGGAGCAGAGTGGGCGAGGCAGAGCGGTGCTTGGTGAGGTGGAAGCTCAGCTGGAGACTACACCTCCAAAAAAGAGCGTTGTGGAAATAGGCGGATCTTAGTGAAAGCAAGCAAATGAAAGAATCAAAGCAACACTCCAGCTATGTTTTCGATGAGAGAACATACAATGACTAAAGCTAGAAAGTCAATTATATATCACACATACTCTTTAAAAACTCCAGATATTTTTATTCTTCATTCAATGCATCTCAGAAAACTGTGAAAGACATTTCATTCACCAAAGAGCATTAAGAGTTAAGTGTACCTGCATTTTGGACTAATTAAGCTGGACTTTTCACAGGTATTTTTCTTCATTCTGCTCCCATTAGCTGCCTAACGGCAAATACAACATAAATTACCTTCTAGCTAGTTTGTATGCAGCCTTTAGTAAGATGTAGTTTGTCTATTTATCTTGTTACCAGGCTGTCAGATCTCTTAATCTACAAGTACTGTAGGCGAGGGTCAGGAACACAAACAGCAAAGTAATAAGATGGTTTGAAGCAGTTAGAGAAGCAGCAATTTTGTGAAAAGTACCAATATAACTGCCTTGTAAATTCTTCACAGAAAGATGCTGAAGTAATTTTAATGAACTTTAAAATCCCAAAGCTAATTAAAAAAAGGTTATAATGCCTCGTCTCATAAGAAAAAAAAAAGAAAAGAAAAAAAAAGGGTCTAAATGCTGGATGAATTCAAGTAAATTGTCTCTGAAACCAACTAATAAATGATGAAATAAGTTAATTGTAAAAAACAAAAACAAACAAAAACAGTACAATAGAAACAATCCTGATCTTGGTTCACCTGGCCTGGCCATTGCATTCATGTGCAATTCTGCACAAAACAAGTTCTTGCTTCCACCACAGTCTGGATTTGGATTCTCTCTAGTCGATTTTCCACAGGACCAATCAGCAAACAGAAAGAGAAGTGAACGATAACATTGATTTTCTGCACTGTTTTAGAATTGTAGTCTGCAATGGTAGCAGGTGAAGTGAACAAAGTCATTCAGTTCGAGTTGGTCAAAATATTCACTTAACATCGACACCTGGCTCGTTCAGATCAGCACGTCCCTCCTTGTAGTGGAGGATGGTTGTTTACAGCAAAGGCAATTTCCGATAAGCTTCTTCTCAAACTGGCGCATTACATACGTCCAAAGCAAACTCTAGTGAGTGGGTAAAATTTAAAACCACAACACAGTCCACGCCCCAAGAAGTCATCGTTTCTCCAAAGCCGAGAGCCCTGAACTTCCATACGAAGCAAAATGTAGTTCAAGGGGCAGGTTTTTACCAGGCGAGGGTCCACCATAAATCCTGCAGTATTATTAGACAGTTAGATATTTGTTTAATAATAATTCAACAATAATTATGGATGTCATTATAACTATTTACAACTAGGAAAACATTTAATTTATGTCACTGTTGCATTTGGAAAACGTAAAAACTATTAGTTTATTATTCATTCTTTCATCTTACATTTGTTTACAAAGTCAGTCACAGTGAGACAAAAGGAGTAATTCTCAAGATATTCCTTATAGTTCAAAACAGATATAATGGAATACAGATGAGGTTCTATGTGTTAGGAAGAGAGTCAATATGTTACCAAGTGAAAGGTGAAATAGGTATATTAGTACGCCTATGACTACCACTAACAGCTATGATGCAGATATTACATTTATGGTTTTGAAAATAACGTTATTGGCTTAAATCAGTAACTCCAGCATGTGGTCAAACTTTTATGTAGAACAGTGATAATATTGAAAACCATATTGAATTTCCACAAAATATTTATGAAGCAAATTTTTATCTCACTATGTCAAGAATAAGTAATTGTTGGTGGATAAATGCAAAAAACAAACAAACAAACACACAAAAAAAGCAAGGTTGATAAATTTTTTTACAAGTTGGTCAGGTTCAAAATGTTATGGCAAATCGGAAGTCGTAAGACAATCAAAAAGAAAAACTAATTGACTTTTAATATTTGAGATTGTGTTTGTTCTGCAGAAAACTACCACATTGGTAAATGAGAAAGTTATAGTTGTCTGCATGTTAAGGGAATAACATAATACAGAAGTATTTTTAATCCCAGCCTGCTCTCTGGCACCATGAAATACAAGACAGAAACCAAAGAAAAAAATGCTCCTGAAACATAGAGAGAAACACCAACAAAGGTGAGAATAATGGCGACATATTGAAGGGAATACTTCACAAAGCCTATTGTGTGAGTATCCTTTTCAGGCAGCAAACCCGCTGTAATTTGGTCTGCATCATCTGCCTCTAGTCACAATGCAGCACTACAGCTTTGAAATGGATGGCAAATGAAGGCCATTTGTACATAATCACAGCAGATAGAAGAATTCAGGAGCCCTACAATGTGCTGTTGAGGTGGAAAGAAAGACCTTGGTCTATCTGTGGCAGCCAGCACGGCTAAGGTTCGGCGGGGGTGTCGAGGGGTCTTTCTTTTTTCCTTTTTTTTCCAAGAAACAAGCAAATCAATTCAAATCAAATCAGCTTGCTAGCCGTGACATTTAAACAGTTCAATTTACATCCTTATGTTAAGAGGAGAGCCGCTCTCTAAGATCCTATTCATTCCCAAAGAAATTAGACGGCTATATTTCAGCCGCTTAATAGAGCAAATATGTAGCTGTACTGAGGAAGAAACCGTGTCTTCTCAGGCCGCACAAAGGGCTAGGCATTGTGTGTCATTATGAGCGGAGGACAAAAACACAGACAGGCATAATACACATAAAGTAGATGCGGGCACAATGCATGTTATGCATGCAGTACAGCATCCTTGCACAGATGAGTGTGTAGTGAAAAACATGAACGTATGCAAACAGAGTCATTGCTGCTTAGCGTATATGCGGAGGGCTGCTGCCCTGCTGTGAAGGCTGGCAGGCACTTTTGTCATGGTGGTCCTTTTGTTTCACATCAAACAAAACGCCACAGCTTTGCATACGGCTCCACTAATTTCTGCTAGTGTGACCCAGCCATTTATCTTTGCCTCTCACCTTCTCTCCTCCTCTGCTCCCCCTAATGTGGCTCTGATAGCTGCTCTCCACCAAGCAGTGCTGCTCAGGACGATAGAGGTGTCTTCAGGCCAGGGTTGACACAAATGTGCACACTTCTATCATACGTGCATGCGCACAAACACACATAATTAAGCAAATACAGATCCATACAATACGTGTGCGCCCACATGCAGACATAAACACCAAAATAAGTCTAAAGGCAGACAGACGCAGGAAACCGCACTAACACTCAGATGCCCGCAGCTATGGAGAACCTTGAGATAAAAACAAACCAGAAGCAATAGATGGGCAAGCACTTTTCGAAGGCAGGAAACACAAGCACACAGCCTTAAATGAAGGGCTTTTGAAAGCATTCATATGCAACAAACTTAAGTGATTTTTTTATTTGCATTGTGATGACCTCAGGTGAAGGTTGCACTACTTACAAAGTATTTTGAATGACTATCAATGTGGAGTAGTTTTGCACAAGTTAGAGGGTTATACTTGCAGTTTAGCAATATGTGCTTGTACTGTATGCTCATTGACTTTGATATGTATATATATATAAAGGGAACTTCTTTAAAAACTAGTAAAAGTATTTTGTTTGTAGCAATGGTCTTCAATTGATTAGTTATCAACCTTTCTACAGAAAAATTGCTATTTTGAAAAAAGAAAACAGCAGTGCACAAATTGCACCTGACTAGCTGATTTTTTGTGTGTGTCTATGTCTGCGAAATATAGCGAAAAAAATCATTAAGTGAACAAACACTGAATTGAAACAGATGGCCTTACAGAGAAACTGCAGACAGCTTTCCGGAAAGCATGTACAGTTTATATACGCCGTGTTCACACAGGACACTCAAAAATCTGTAACTATGTTTCTGAGGAGCTGTTGGAGTGGCTGGCTGGTTGGCATCCACACTTTGCTGTACTGGGGGACAGATGCATTCTTACGCAAGACATTATATAATGTTGTCTTGTCCTATAAATTAAGTTCCTTCCATCAATTTCTAAGAGATTCTTAAACATGGTCTGGAGATGGTTAGACAGAATCTTTTTCAACATAGCTACCACAACTTTATATATGGACCAGCTCAGTTAATTAGAAAGTTGATTTATTTCAGTATTTCTCTTCAATAAGTGAAACAGATATTCTATAGATGTTTGAAAAGTATAATATTATGTACGATCAATGAAAAAGCCTTGTTAAATAAGAAATGTCAGTCTGCTTAAAATTATGTCCATGTACTATAAACTGTATACACTCCTTACACGGTCAAGTCTCCTTTTGCATTGAGGACCTGGATCAGCCTGTGGCTCTGTTGAGGTGTTAAGGAAGCCCAGGTTCTTTAAAGCTTTAATAGCGGGCATTCAGGTTGTCTGGATAATTGACTTTGGTGTCTCTTATTTTCTTCCTTGCAATACTGGATTTCATTAGGGGGTTTACGTCAGGTAACTGATCAAACACAGTGATGCACGGTCATTAAATTAAGCATTAGTAGTTTTGGCTGTGTGTATCATGTCCTGCTGGAAAACAAAATCAACATCTCCATAAGGCTTGTGAGCAGATGGAGGCATCAAGTGCTGTAGTATTTCCTGGTAAATGTCTTGGTTTTATTAAAAAAAAAAAAAAAAAACGCAGATGAACTCCCCATATCATCACAGACTGAGGAAACTGAGGAAACTGGAAGTTGCAGGATGACCAGCAACTTCCAGTGTGTGCATTTCCAAATAATTTCAAAATGAAATGCAAAATATTCTTATGTCTGAAAAAATTACTTTTCGATGACATAGACAAGTCTGATATTTCTGGTTCAGGATGGACCTAACAGTAGGGATGCACCATTCTGTGTGAATATGTTATTCCTATAATGATGAAGTAGCATAATATTCGTGTTGAAAATGTATGTTTTTTCATAAACTTTATGCAGTGGTTTCTGAAAACTGAATTTTTTATAATTTTTTTTACTACATGCCTAGGTTGTTATCAATGTCAATATTTATCACCATGTGTGGAATATATATGTTTATTTAAATTACTGAAATAGAATAGAGTCAAGATGTTACATAATTCACTGAGATGCATCTGTCCTTCAGTGATTTTAAGTGATGGGCACGGATGAAAAGAATAAAAAGAAAGCGAAGCAGAGCCTCCAGTCTCACCAAAATGTTTCTTTTTCTAATCGGAATTACTGATATATTTTGATGTTATGACACAAGCGGTAGAATAAACCAGCAAAACAGAAAGGTGATATTATGTAACAACTCATGAGCTCAATATACAGTGAGACGGATGGGTGACAACTGGTACAAATCTTGTTATAATTGGTGTACTACAAGCTAAAAAGAAACAGTTTTTGACAACTGAGGGAATGCAGTTTGTGGTCCTTTCAAACTTTACAGCTCAGAGAGCTGAAGAGGGAGGAAGCAACTTAGTGGCCGAAGGTCTGAGGTAGGAAAAGAGAAGACCACAGATGGATGGATGAATTTATATTAAGTGACAAATGTGCTAGACTGGAGAAGCACACAGCAGTACTGTGACCTTACAGTACTACTCTGTGTTTACCTGCCTTAGCTTCTACTCAAAGGCAGTTTGTTAGCCTTTGATGCATCTATAATTAGTCAGTACACACTGTGAAGTGTTTAAAAAGAATCAAATTGCATTGAAACACTTGAGTGCTCTAAACACTGGCTAACATGCTCTGCGGCGAGGGGAGCGAGCAGGAGAAATTAATGTTGGGCCTTTTGATGTGCTTGATCAGAAACGTATTTATTAACTGCAAAGGGGAGCGGTAATTAACCCGCAGACAGCTTGTTTTCTCTGGGTCTTCTCGTGTGTCAAATGGTTCATCCCGAAAGGCTCCGCTCACCACATGCCAGCTCATGCACACATATTTCATCCCTTCGGACCACTTTCTCCTCAATTAAGTAGACTGTGAGTGTGTGTATGTACTGTACATGTGTGTAGTTGTGCTGACATGAGTGGATAAAGGAATGCATAACAAGAATAAAGAATTGCATACTGATGGATTTAAAACCTGAGATTTAATATAATAATCTTGCATGTGTGTAAGAAAGAAGATTTGGTTTTTGTACTACCAAAAGACAAACAGCTTATGGTAAAGCACTTGAACTTTAACATAATAAAATAACGTCATTTGTAGAAATTTAAAAAAGAATCTGATGGCTTTAAGTTAAAGATCATACAAACACCTGAAACAGCATAAATTAGCTATCTTGCCTCCAGAAGTAAAAGTATCTTCTAAATGATTTTTTTCCCATTATGCATTATACTTTGCATTGATATACATATGATGTATATTCATATTTGTTGCAGGGTTTTCATACGTCAAGGACAAGGCATAAAGGTGCGTAAGGCGCTCACTGAGACTTTCCTTGCACACTCACACAAAGAGAAAGAATATGAAGGAAACACAGAGACTGAAAGATTCAAATAGAGAGAATAGATGGTCTTCGTCACACAGTGAGAAAACCCAAGAGAACATGAGTCTGTCACAGACAAAACACCACATGAATATTTAGTAGTTAAATTAAAATTACAAAATAGTGAAACAAAAAAAAGAGTAGGTGAAAGAGATGGACAGAAAATATCCCTGTGAACACCAGTGGGACAAGTCCAACTCTTTAATTCCCCACTACCCATGCTAACATTGTCCTGCCTGTCTCCTCCTCCCTTCATTTTAAAGAAAAGGAGAAAGCAATCTCCCAAATAATACAGGAAGTAGTGAGCCTCGCAATATATCCCCTATATCAAACAAAACACTCCAATGTATCAGCAGAGGTAATGAAGTGTAGTGCTTTGAAGTAATAGTATTGCAAATCTTTATGAAAAAGCAAAAGCAGTTAACAAGATACCCAGCATTGTTCCACATAAAAATTTCAGAATTTAAAAGTATTTGTCATGCATTTATGAATCCTATCAATACTACATGATGTATATTGTTTGGGAAACATAAAGCAGCAGGATGCATGGTAGAAGAAAATTACATTGGAGAAGGCAACCTTTCAACATAATATTTGTTGCATACCATATACACTTATGTGGAAACAGTACATAGTGTCAAATTACTTTATCACAACACAAAAGAAAATGGTTTTAAGTATTGAATTGACTTCTATGATCTGTTCATCTTAATCCCACAGTGCATCTGTAGTGTTATGACTGCAGTGGGTATCTGCCCCTTTTCCTTGCAGGGTTCTGGAGACAGGCCTTCTGCAGGTGTTATGTTTTGCTTTAAAGCGGCCACGCATGCAGCAGACAGTAGGCTACTGCCTCTCCCTCTTCAGAACTCCATTTGGTTTGGTTTGTATCTTATGGATGGGTTTTGTTAGGTTTGTTTTGCATCTGCTTATTTCTGGTTAGCTATGGGCTTTTGCATTAATCTATTTTGGTTTCTTGTTTTTTCAGGTTTTATTTCTTTAGTATGATTTAATAAATCCAATTTTCATTAAGTTAGAAAATCCTTGTGTGGTCTCCTTTAATGTTACCCCACCAAATAAGCCTGGTGGACGTAACACTAGAAAAAAAAGAAAAAAAACGGACACGTTAACATTGGGAATTGTCATGCATGAAGTCCATAAAATATGTTAAAGTACAACAATATGGCACCTTCCAAAAATATCCATACCCCTTTTCTGTATTTATCACATCACTGCAAAATAATTGTGTGGGGTGATGCTGGAATATATAGGGGACTCTGTTGCCTTTAGGGCCTTTCTGGTCCATGTGTACCCACTGAGGGAGTTGTATTTACATTCTCCAAAACAAAGCTCTCAATTTACCGGTTTATTTATATTCCAAAACTAACTTAAGGTTATGAGATATGAATCATGAAGAATGAGATCCTGGATAGAAGGGGCTAAAATGAGCTTTCTCCATAACAGGCTGGACTTGGTTGAACATATGATCATAATAACTTTTGGGTGCATCCAGATGGAAGGAGACCTTGGCACAGACTAAGATCCTGCAGAAGGTTGTGTGTTGTATAAGATGTTCAAATTTAGGGATGGTGTTTCTCAATATAATGCAGTTTAAAACCTCCTCAACCTTATTCCTGACTTGTCTCTGCCATCTTTGTTGGTTGTTTTGATGGTTAGACTTATACTGGGATGAAATTACACACTAGGGCCTCTTATTTTGCACTGCATTTTAATCATGGTCATGGGAGAAAAGGATGTTGAATATAAATACACACCACTAACCTCAAAACTCTTTTGCAAAAACAAAAAAGCAAACAAAAAGAATTCCAAGAGTCACATTTCTTCCACTTCCCATTTATCAGCAAAATTGTGTGAGTCTATCACTTAATATCAAATACATAGAGTTTTTATTGAAAATCAGTTTAACTTTTCTCCCACCAGTTTCCATCCTATCCACTTTTTTGTCTTAAGATATTTACAAAGTACTCTCATGCCAACATATCCAAAACCCCACTCTTCCTCATCTTTTATCCTGTTCTTGATGTGTAAAGGAGGCAGACAGCACAGAAGGACAAAGATGAATCAGGCTGTTGACAGAGGCTGAACTTTCACAAAGAGCATAAACATATTTTGTTCTATGTTAATGTCTGCTTTTTTTCCATCTTGCATAATTTGTTTCATGGAGGATCTGAAATGTAAGAGCTTCTGCACATTAAACTGATACTTTGCTAAGGCATCTCTTCATTAAATTCAGCATTAAGTTTTTTTTAAAGGTATCAGTGAGGAGAAGAGAACAAAAATTGTGAAAAAATGTTTACATTTACCAAAGTCTAAATTTATACAGTTCACATAGTGCTGTGTATACTACTGCGATCTGCTGCTCATGTGTGTTCATTTATACATTTTCAGCGTTTCATGTGAAGTTACAAGCTTGAATCTAGTTTTATAGAAGAAACAGAAGAATGACATTCAGCATCTCAATGTGTCTTTAATTAATAAGAGGTAAGGAAGGCAGGTGAAAAACTAGCACACTTACTAGCTCAACGAAAGACAGGCCTCCGTAGCTGTGGGCGATAATGAAGACATTCTTGGCAGCAGCTTTAGACACAAAGTGGTCCCACACGTAGAGCACGTGTTCTTCAGAGGAGGTGTTTTCCTTTAACAGAGAAAAACAAAATCAAATGTGACATCTGTATCAAAGAGAAACAGAAATACATTTAAGCAGACTTTGCCTAACCAGTTAAAGAATCAGCATTTATTAAACTGTATTGATGCTTTCATTCTAAAATATTAGATTCTTAACCCTAAAGTCCAGGGAAATTGGAAAAAAAATATTAAAAACTGGGGTTAGCCTAAGGTAGCTTTAATAAAAAGCCACACTTCAGCAGATCAATAAGTCTTGCATTTTGCAAATGCCCTAGATGTAAAACTCAATAGTGAGGATGACATAACATTTAAATCTTAATTTGTAGCCCACTGCTGAATCAATGGCCCATCCAAACACCAGTGAGGGCATAATAGGAAGACACTAAAAGAAGGTCAAAAGGGGAAAAAACAACAGCAAACAGGAGATAAAAACATGCACACATCTGCCAATGTACTCACATCAATCTCATCTGTATGTGTACAGGCACACAGGCATCCAGGTTCATGGAACTGGGAGACATGTTTAATTAACCTGAGATGTAAGTGCTTATCCAACGCTAGCAGTGAACAATAGTAAAAGTACAGGCCAGAAAAGGGCAACCGTTAATGAACTTGGGACATTGATTCTAGGCTTTGATTTCCTATCAAACTGTCTGGTTCACAATAGAAATCAGCAACACATACCCACAAGAGAATGCTCTCCACCCAGAGCCTCGCTGACTGGAAACACCTGTATCTTCCAAAGCAACTCCGCACCATGCCAGAGAAATGCTACCCCCACAACACACAACCACACTGACAAGCACCCGCATTTCTACTAATTAGCATACCTATGCATGTACAAAAAAAAAAAAAAAAATCTGAAAATAAACAAACACACGGCCTATGGAGAATGGAGCCTCATCTGTTAATTGAGTGTCAAACTGTTCAATGTGACTCAAAACAAATAATTAGCAATATAAGGTAAAGGACAAAGGATGTCTCTTCGGAGACTATCCTGTTAGTTTCCATAAATGTGATTGCATTTTAATAAGATAGTGCATTACAACAGAAAGATAATTACTTTAACTTTCACTTTCCAAAAGATGGTAATTGAGGAGAAAGTGTAGAACAAAAACACACATACACAAACGTATAACAGAATGTGGTTTAAACAGAACTTTTAGAGGATAGTAAACCCCCCTTTGAATTGATGAGCGTTTTGCTTGCCTGCATCTGTGCGTACAAGTCTGTGTAAGCTTGTAGCATTTGATGATGTGCTGATGTGTATTTTTTAGTAGTGGTGTTTGTCTAGAACTAAATTAACCTGTCAGGCTGTTTGTGTTTGCGCCATATTAGCATGTGGGGGTTGTAGTGTCAGCGCCAACCTCAGTTCACAGAGTGTGATGCAAGAGCGGGCAATTCAACGCTATCCTGCCCTTCCACCGTCAGTGCAGTGCGCTTGTTTCACTGTGTGCGTGTTGTGTTTGTGTGTGCGTGGGTATGTGTATGGGTTCTGGGCATGTGAGCAGTGGCTGGCTGAAGCAGAGTTGTCTCTCTGAAAGGCTGTGACATCAAAGTGCTTTGAAGTCTCTCTCCTCCACCACGTCACCCTTCATCTATGAGGCTCATTTCATTAGTCTGGCTCCCCATCCTCACTTTCTCCCTCTTGTCTATATTCTTTGCTCCTCCACAGATGCCACCTGTTTTCTTTCACACACCTTTTTCTCTCCTTTTGTCCTCCTCTCTAGTCAACCTTTACTGGAGAGGCCTGACATGCGTTTGTGACTGTATGCAGCTCTTAAGTCTGTGCATGTCCCCTCTGCTCCACATTCAAAATAGTCTTAACAGTATGCAGGCTAATCAGAATTAGTGTCTTGCAAAAGTATCCATGTTACATTGAATCTTGACATATACAGCAAATTTCAATAGATTTAATTGATATTGTATATGACAGACCAACACAAAATAGTAAAGGGTTTGATTTTCAAATCTTTGAGCCCCTTTCAATAAATTAAAATCTGCAAAAGTTACCAATTTTGTAAATAAAGTACAATTGTGTTTACTTTAACATCAGGATAAATTTACTTGTTCTGTGACAGCCTAAGAAGTTTGATAGAGAACATTAGAGAGCAAGCAACCTCATGAAGACCAAGGAGCCCAGCAGACAGATCAGAGATAAAGTTGTAGAGAAGTTTAAGGAAGAGTTAAATTATTAAAGAATATCTAACACTTTAATCATCTGATTGAGAACTTACATCATTTGAAAGTGGAAAAAGCATGACATTGCTGCAGACCTACCTACACAATGCTGTCCTAAGTTAACTGGATGGGGAATAAGGGTATTAAACAGAGAAGCAACCAAAAGGTACTTTAGTAACTCTGGAGGAGTAGCGGATATCCACAGTTAGGTGGAAAGACAGGGAGGACAACCATTAGTTGAGGCCTCCAAAAATATGTTATTAATTAAGAAACACTAGAAAGAATCCAGGAGAACTAGTAGTAGTTTGTCACAAGCCATAAAGTGGATCTGAAAGCGTAAGCATGATTAGATGAGACCAAACTACAACTTTCTGGACCAACATGCAAGCGCTGCAAATAACTGCAAAGTGCAATATTCCCACTAGGTCAAAATACAAGCTGGCAGCAAGCAGGGAAGTTGGTCAAAATTGATGAGAAAATGGTGACAGTAAATACAAGACAACATCCTTTTAGAGGATGCTAAAGATTTTCAACTAGGGCTCGTAGCATAATAACGGCCCTAATCAAACTACCAGATCTTCAAAGCAAATCTTTAACTAGAAGCATATTATGAAAGAATGGCTCACCCCAACTACAGGCATAGATCAAAACAATATATTCCAATCTGACTGATCTTGAGCTATTTTGACAAATGCAAATGTTGGTTTGTAGATCTGAATAGGTGATCGAGTCATATCCAAAAAATTTACACCTTGGATGGCAAGGAAGTAGATGGTAATGGTAAATGTTCTGACTTTAAATAGCTCTTTGTTAGTCATAGTGGCCATTCAATGTGCTTTATATCGGAGCTAGGAAGACAACCTGGGGATAAGTGAAAATCCCAGGTGTACATTGACATGTAAATGTGGACGCAGGTGGATTTAAGTCCACAACTTTCCAACTGAAACATGACTACTCTTATTAAGTTACAGTCACCTATATTCATATGAATGTTGGTTTTCAAAGTTTACTATTTCGTGGTTCCAAATCCCAATTAAATACATTGATCTGAGACTGTAGGTTAAAACAAATTCTAAAGGGGTGTGAATGTCTATAAAACAGCACGGTAGCATAGAGGTGATACTAAATGTTCAATAAATATTTCACTGACCACAGACTGATGTCTTCAGTTTGACAAAGAGAGCCCTTGATTCCACCCCTACCAATTTGCTGATACACTAGCAGCAAAAACAATGTGACTGAATACCTGGCATAGTGCTGTACTGAATAATCTAAACAACATTAGTTTACTGTTGCAATTATTTCCTGAGGTTAATTCGCGGAAGTGGAGCATGCCGCCCTGCAAGACCGACTTCCTGTCACCAGCTCTCACATGAGGTATTATTTTTTTTTATGCTTTTCTTCCCAGAGTTTTTCTACACAGTCTGTGCTGCTTTTGTGTGTTTGTGTGTTTGTGTATGCATCTGCCAGCCTTGTCAGAATAGCATTCAAACTGTGCACCTGTTGCCATCTTTCTTCAACCATGACTGTCAAGGGACATTTGAGGGAGGATGCTGTTTGTGCATGCGATGAGTGGATGTAAAGGGATCTATGGCTTCTCCTCTGGGAATACAAAGCAGAAAAAAAATCTATTATAAAACTAAGACAGAGTCAGGTCCAAACATTCTTAAGAAGCTGACAGCTAACTATTATCAATCAATCAACTAGACATAATGAAGTTGTCAAAAGTACTGGAAAATATAAAGTTTTTTTTTTTTTTAATAATAATTACATGGTAATTCCCTGAAACAATATGGCTGGTAATTTTCAAGTTTTGGGGATGTTCCAGTTTACTTTAAATTACCTAAAAATCTTTCATTTTGCTTATAGAGTCACATTTAATTGCATGCATCTAATGGACACAAATGCAACACGCACACATATGCACAGTTAATTTCACACACATGCTCCTGTTTTCCAAAATCTAGCCCAGTTTAATACTGGTCTTATGTTTATTCACTGTGATGAGAAGCAGAGAGAGCAAAAGAGATGGTTTGCACAGCAGCCAGAATAACGGGACCAAAGCCAACACAAACCCAGTGTCTGACCAACACAGGAAACAATGAATCCAACAACATCAACACACTCTGACAAACAACCAGTTAAGACCTCCCTGCTCCCCTGTCTACTCCGCCTCCTTCACCTAAATGACAGAAACAACTGAAAGTGCTGAAGTTTCTGGCTGGAAGACAGTCAGCAGCGTGGAACCGGAAAGCATCTCGTGGGTAAGAGCCATTCTGCTTTTTTGCACTCCTCTACAAACCTTTTAGGGAGTGCCAAAACTGTCGGAACAGTGTCACGGGATTCCTAAACAACTTTATTGGATGTGGACTCTTGCTAGTGCAGTGATGGTTCCAACCTTTGAAAAAAAAAAGCTCACTTAAGTATTTCAAGTTGTAATTCAGAGAAATATCTGAGGTAGAGGTTAAATCTATCCAAACATTCAAACATGGCAATATTATACCAGATTCATTCTTCTCTTATAGAACAAAGGCAAAGAAGTAGCTTATTCAGCCCACAAAGTCCCTCTCACACACTCTACTTTTGACTGAATATAGTCCCTTGCCAGACTACTCAGAATCCTTAACATATTTTGCATTCGAGTAACAACCACAAACTTCTATGTATTTTATCAAAAGTTAATGACACAAAGTACTGGGAACTTGTAAATCAGAAGAAAAGGTATGCATAGGTTTCTCTGGTTCAGTATGTCAGAGAAACACCCTTTGCTGCAATGTTTGCTTAAATTCCTTTGAAGACTGTAGACTACATGTTTAGCTGTGTTTCTCTCTTAGATGAATCCACTGAAGAGAGCAACATGACATGAAAATAACTGGACATTCTTGAAGCCAACAGGTGTACATCCTTACTTCAGACAGGACAACTTCTGCCGGAAAGATACAGTTTTAAAAACATGCCAGGGATACTGGAGGAATTCATGTCGACAGGAATAATGTTCAATTTCTCAAGGGGTGAGTTTCAAAACATTTTTTGTTTTTAAAACACTATTACGATACCGCCAGCACGCCTTGCCTACCTGGCAAGGCGTTGCACTGCTAAGGCTTTGCTGAGTGTGAAATGATAAACAGGAGTGAAACTGCGTCTAGTAGCTGTAATATCTAAAATAAAATAATAATAATCCACTTTGGGCTTAACAAAAACATTGTTTAGCATGCTGCATGTATTACTATTCAAGGTCAGGTTGAGGGGGCAGCAGCCTAAGCAGGGAGGCTCAGACTTCCCTCTCTACAGCCACTTGGGCTGACTCCTCCTGGAGATTCCCAAAACATTCCCTGGCTAGAAGAGAAAAATAATCTCTCCATTATGTATTTAGAAAGGCTCACAACAAAGCAGCACAAAACTGATGAAAACTATATATATTTATATATATATATATATACAGTACAGACCAAAAGTTTGGACACACCCTTCTCATTCAATGGGTTTTCCTTATTTTCATGACAATGAAAATTGTAGATTAGATTAAAGAAAAACCTGACAGGGCACACCTGTGAAGTGAAAACCATTTCAGGTGACTACCTCTTGAAGCTCATCAAGAGAATGCAGAGTGTGTGCAAAGCAGTAATCACAGCAAAAGGTTGCTACTTTGAAGAAACTAGAATATAAGGCATATTTTCAGTTGTTTTACACTTTTTTGTTTAGTACATATTTCCACATGTGTTAATTCATAGTTTGATCCCTTCAGTGTAAATCTACAATTTTCATAGACATGAAAATAAAGGAAACTCATTGAATGAAAAGGTGTGTCCAAACTTTTGGTCTGTGCTGTATATAAATATATATACACTTTGGCTCATTGCAACCACACATTTTGACCTTTTTTTTTTTGCCTTAATGAATTGTTGCCAAAAATCATTTAAAATTAAGTATAATATAAGGTGTTACTGTACAAAACCTGCATTCTCTCAAATAATAGTCATATATCATTATGGACTAAAGTGAAAGTGAATACACTGAAAGACAAAAATGAATTGCCAGGTTAAATTTTTTGTAATGCATCTGAGCATGTCTTTGTTTGTTTGTTTTTTTGTTTTGTTTTTAGTTTCCACACTTCGTACCAGCTGATGGTGGTAAAGTACTGTCATGCTGTTCGCCAACCATCTTTCAAGTTTTACAAGAAGAAGAACTTTCTGCCCTTTTCATTTTTAACCTTGCAACTTTCTGGACAGGGAAAGTTAAATTGTAAAACTGCATTGTTGACAAACCTATTTTGTTTGTTTGTTTTGGGGGGGGGGGGGGGGTTCCCATCCGATTGGCCCTTTTTTCACCCCCTACAAACATTGCTTCGCGCACCGCCCTCTCCTTTTCGGGCCCAAAAATATTTAGG
>CAEFZY010068739.1:0-10000 GCA_903066815.1 Brachyrhaphis roseni
GACTCTGCAACGCTCTCTATAGATCTCACCGTAGAATTAATTTTGATCTGGTTGAGGTGCAGGATTTGACTAGGCCATTGCAACACCTTGACTGTTTTGTTTTCTCTAGTCCTACTTTGTAGATTTCTTGTTTGGGATTCTTGTCATGCTGATGATCCAGTTTGGGTTGAGCTTCAGTTTTCAGAAAGACTAAAATACTTTTATTCTTCCGCTTGACTGTTGACTAGATTGAACTGTTTAACCTGCAGATGTAGGCCGACAGGGAGCTTCTCCTTTCACGAAAACACACAAAAAAAAGCTCATAAACTGGTGACTCCGCCAGAACAGCAGGGCAAAAGACTCCTAGAACTATGAGAGGAATCAAACTGCACTCATTCCTTTCTAACTTACAGAAAAAGCACCAAGCATTAATAAGCTCCACCTTAAAGTAACTCACATTAAGGTGGAGCAACAGAGTCATGAGATTAAAACGTTGCTCTGCAGAAATGAAAGTGAAAGTTGGTCAAAGCCTGAGCTGCTGTGGAGAAAAACCTCCGTTTCCTTCAAACTGAGTTCATGATTTTCTTCTCATCAACAGATTGATTCTGGTGAGTTCAGCAGAAACTGATTTACTGAGATTCTACTAACAGAAATTATAAGACTTAAGACTTTTCTTGTGGATCAACTGAAGGGAAGCAGATGATGGTTCATAGTTTTTGTATCTGTTATAGTTCCTTTGGTGGCGATTGTTTGCCAAACCAAACATCCAATTAAAGTTTCATCAGCCACTTTGAGGCTCTGGGGTCAAGATTCTTCACGCAGGCAAAGGAAGTTTAATGTCCAAACGTGTTGATTGTCTTGGTTGCTTTTATTTTCCTGTTCAGCAAAAAATTACAACATTCAAACTTTCCTTTGTCCTCCTGTCTTCCTCTCTTGCTCTGGTAAAAACCATAGGCCCCAAACCCAAACGCCTGCTGGTCCTTCCTCAGGTCCCTACATTTATAGAAAGTGGACCGACCCACATTACGTCCTGTCTCACTCTGAAAGAATAAATAAGAATATTTTTTTTATAAAAAATAAATAAAATCAACAATTATTAACCTGCAAATAAACTCTGTAAATAATACAAAAAATAGAAATTTAAGAACAAACTAACAAAATTCAAATGGATAAAGAAATAAAGAATAAATAGCTCCAACAGTTCCGTCAAGCCGAAGGGCAACAAACAACCAGAATCAAGTTGATTATTAACAACATTTATTGTTACACAGATAAGAGTTTTTCCCGTTAACTTTATCTGTTCGTTGTCAACCTGATAATGTTCAACCCAAATTTAACCTTCAGGCGGACAAACCCACATAAACCACTGCAATGTTTACTGCAACATGATCACATGCAATCCAAACTGGAGACCACAACAACAGGATCGGGTCTCACATATTTAAGATTAACAGCGGCATAAGATATAAATATTCAGGAAGTGACCCAAAGACAAACTGAGGACAAAAACTAAATAAATGAGAAGTTGTTGTCCGGCTTCACAAACATTAAATGGAGACAAACAATCTGAACTCCTCCTCCTCAGAGTTTCTGAGTCTCACAGAGCAGCGTTACCCCTCCTCACTCAGCTCCTTCAGACTAGCCAGCAGTAATTAGCAAACAGCTGGTGGAACTGCTGACCTTGTTATAAGTCATAATTGATAAATGTAATTTTTATAACAACTTAAAGTAACATAGTTACTCTATTGGGTAAAACTATTTGAAGGGTTGAAGACTGACATGATTCTGTCATAAACATGGAGTCTTAATGAATTTTTATGAATGTTGTCATAAAGCGTCATTCTGTAAATAATGACAATTTTAATGCAAAGTTACATAAAAACTTGCATTAAAGTCCATTAAAAGTGTCGTCTTTAAATAAAAGTATCATTTAATGAATGACACTTCATGACAACGATCAAACATTCATGAAAACTCCTTCATGTTCATGACAGCATCATGTCAGTTTTATGCACAAACCTTCAAATAAAGTTTTACCCTTGATTGTGATAAATGGCCCAACATGCCTCTAAAACACTAAATACTGCCCCTTAATAAACTTGTTTAATTGAAGTTTTCCCTGATCTGTCCTCAGAGTTCAGAAATGTCTTCTGGCAGCAACCTGAAGTCTAAAGATCAGTTTCTCTGCTCCATCTGTCTGGATGTGTTCACTGATCCAGTCAGCACACCATGTGGACACAACTTCTGCAAAACCTGCATCACTCAGCACTGGGATACAAATGTTCCCCACAAGTGTCCTCTGTGCAACGAGCATTTCACCTCCAGGCCTCAGCTGAGAGTCAACACTTTATTCAAAGAGATGGTTGATCAGTTCAGAGGTGAAGCTCAGCAGGAAGCCAGCAGCAGCTCAGAGCAACAAGCTGCCAAACCAGGAGAAGTTCCCTGTGACGTCTGCACTGGACCCAAACTGAAGGCCCTGAAGTCCTGCATGGTGTGTCTGCTCTCCTACTGCCAGACTCACCTGGAGCCTCACCTGACCGCTCCACGTCTGAAGAAACATCAGCTGATGGAGCCGGTGGAGAACCTGGAGGACAGGATGTGTCTGCAGCACGATAAACCTCTGGAGCTGTTCTGTAGGACCGACCAGAGATGCGTCTGCTCCCTCTGTGTTTTAGACCACAAGAACCACGAGTTTGTTCCTCTGAGAGAAGAATCTGAAGGAAAGAAGGCAGAGCTGAGGAAGACGGAGGCTGAAGTTCAGCAGATGATCCAGGAGAGACGACTGAAGATCCAGGAGATCAGAGAGTCGGTGAAGATCAGTAAAGATGCTGCAGACAGAGAGAAAGCTGGAGGTGTTCAGGTCTTCATGGCTCTGAAGGAGTCTGCTGAGAGAGGCCTGAAGGAGCTCATCAAGGAGATCCAAGACAAACAGGAAACTACAGAGAAACAGGCTGAAGACTTGATCAGAGATCTGGAACAGGAGATCTCTGAGCTGAAGAAGAGGAGCTCTGAGGTGAAGCAGCTCTCACAGGATGAAGATCACCTCCACCTCCTCCAAAGCTTCTCCTCCCTGAAAGATGCTCCACCCACCAAGACCTGGACAGAGGTCAGAGTTCATCCACCATCATATGAGGGGACTGTGGAGAGAGCTGTGGCTCAGTTGGAGGAGAAGATGAAGAGGATGAAGATGAAGTTGATGGAGGCTGAGATGAAGAGGATCCAGCAGTTTGCTGTTGATGTGACTCTGGATCCTGATACGGCTCATCCTTACCTCATCCTGTCTGATGATGGAAAACAGGTGAAACATGGAGATGAGAGGAAGAATCTTCCAGTCAATCCAGAGAGATTTGATCAGTGTGTTAATGTTTTAGGACAGCAGAGTTTCTCTTCAGGCAGATTTTACTTTGAGGTTCAGGTTAAAGGAAAGACTGACTGGGATCTAGGAGTGGCTGGAGAATCCATCAACAGGAAGGGAACAATCACACTGACTCCTCAGAACGGTTTCTGGACTATTTGGTTGAGAAATGGAAATGATTACTCAGCTCTTGCTGACTCTCCAGTCTGTCTCCATCTCCATCCTGGTCCTCAGAAGGTGGGGGTGTTTGTGGATTATGAGGAGGGTCTGGTCTCCTTTTATGATGTAGATGCTGCAGCTCTGATCTACTCCTTTACTGGCTGCTGCTTCACTCAGAAACTCTACCCATTCTTCTGTCCATGTAACAATGATGGAGGTAAAAACTCTGCTCCTCTGATCATCTGTCCTGTTAATCAGGCTGATTGTTGATCTGATGAAGATGATGAAGATGAATCTGAGTGACTCTGCAGGTGAAGTCCTGCTGCTGGAGAGGAGAGCTTGGAAACATCCTCAGGAGGAAATCTGTTATTTTCTGCTTCAGTTTCTTCACATTTTCAGCTCCTGATTAGTTATTAAGTAAAATCAAATTGTTTTACCTCAGTTTATTTCATTACTCTACTGATTGTGTCATCTTGTTTCCTTCTTATTGTTTTATTGATGATCAGTTTCAGGCCTGCATTCAATGTTTCAACCTGTTCATCCAATCAAAACTGATTTCTAATCATAGTAACATTTAAATCTTGTTTTTCCTCATTAGTTCCACTTCTTGGTGGTTTGGTCTGAACCTTTAATCAGATGTGTAAATAAAGTCAAATAAAAAAGTTTGGGCACCCCTATTAATCTTAATTATATTTATCTCTAAATATTTGGATGTTTGCAACAGCTATTTCAGTTTGATACCAGAAATAACTTATGGACTTATGGAGGTTTATTGGACTAAAAGAAAATACGCAGTACGCATTAAAACAAAATTTGACAGTGTCAAAAAAACCCGAGATCATCCCACTTCCCCATGCTGGAGATTTCAGTTTAACAGTAACAATAAATAAAGTTACCTTTAAAATTAATCAGACAAGCGACATCTAGACCCAACAGGAGACTTAGACTTCAATAGAATCAATCTGGTTGTGTGTGTTGTTTTTGTCTCCTGCAAACTTTGCTTTAATTCTATTTCCTTTCTCTAGCTAATCATAAGAAATCACAGTCAGACAGAGAGATGAGACAGGAAGAGCAGGTTTCCTGGAAAAAAGAGGAAGTAAGTTTCCAGCCTACAGATTTATAAAAATAGTTGAGACTATTCCTTATTTCAAAGCATGAAAGTTTTATAGAATGAAATCAAAACATTTTGAGTAATTGGATAAGATTCAAAGTAAAATACTTATATTAATATTGGTTTACTTGAAGGAATACTTACAAGTACAACAAGTAACTGTAACTTTGGTATCAAATAATTGCAATAATGGATTATTCTCGGCTTCTTTTCAGAAGAACGTCTGTAATAACTCACATTAAGATTAAAATAAGAGTAACTAATAAGTTATGGTTATCATAAAATTATAAATGAATGCTAAATCAAAGAAACTAAAAGGGTTATGAATTTGATTTTGACATTGAGCTTGAGATGGTGTAGAAAGTGTAACTGCAATTAAAGATCACTGATGTAGTGTTGGAGGTAGATGGTAGGTGAAAGGTTAGGGGAAAAAAGGGAACTAACAGGAGGGCAGAGATGATCAATACCTTGGAAACAGATTGTTGAACAACTTAAACTTTTCAAAGAAAAAGTTGTGCAGCCAACAGACATAGGAGGACCGTTGAGCAACCCGGAGACATTAGCACAGACATCAGGACATAATGTCTCTAAGACAAAGATGGACATGAGATCATCTATCCAAGCAGACAGCGAATAAAACAAGTACAGCAACAGTTCTAGTCAATGCAAACACATCTGTAGGGTGGCTAAACCCTATAAAAGGTGGGTGCAAAAGAGGAATCTTTGGTTGGATCCTCCAGGCAGCTTCGAGCCAAGATCGAGATGGACAAAGAACTCTGCAGCTGAAGAAGAGCCGGAGCCACAGAGCCGAAGACTGTCCTGCACATGGAGACCAACCCGCCATCCCCACAACATGTGGCTTCAAATCGCACTTCTCTCATCAGCTGCGTTCAGACCCCAAGGAGAAAGATGAAGATAAAGGCAAAGAAGAACTGTGGTCTTCCTTCCGTGAGGTCAGCTCATCTAGATCTCAACAGACCAGAAACATTGAGACCTGCCGCTCTAAGTCAGTACTCTTCCTGCCAGCACCCAAGTCCTGTGTGACGTCACCGTCGATGCAGAGACGAGAGCTCATCAGACCTACAGAGATCCCTGCCTTTGTCGTTCAACCTCCTCCTTCTGCTGCAACTCCTTCTTCATCATCAGTCCAGTTCTGGGGTTCAAAAATCCTACGCTCCGTCCGTCTCTCTCAAAGGTTCCCTTTTTAGTTCTCAGTGTCAGCGTTAGGGAAAGAAAGGCTAGATGATTGATTTTACTTATTTGATTATTTCTGCTACTGAATTAAGCTGTACTGACCCTTGCAAAACTGCCTTATTAATAACATACTTAGCATAAAGAAAATCTAAAATATGTTGTGGACATTCAATTAATGAGTCACTTCAAAGTTCTTTGATGGTCGTAAAGTAGCTAAAAGTAGAAAACATTTTATAGGTTGCTTTTAGCCCAAAACTACAGTAGTTTTGGGCTAAAAGCAACCTATAAAATATTAACATATTATGTTAAACAACATCCTTGGGACTCCAGAATAGTAGGAGTATAAGATTCAATGAACCCTAGTGCCATAAATGTTCTGATTTCTCTTTTGTGTTAACAGCACAGACACTGTGTTGAGTTCATTTAACAGTTTTTTAATGAACCAACAGGTTCTAGAGAAATTATCTGGAGAAAGAGTTTAGCTAGCTAAAGAGAACAGACTGAGAGCTGTAGAAAATAAAGGTTAACACTACCTCTACAGCCACATTTAGCAGATGGTTTTGTTGTGTGTTTGAAGTCCTTCGTTGACCATGCAGAAAAATTAAATCAAATCCCCTGTACTTACCATATTGCCGAACCGTTTTCGGAGAAACAGCAACCGGCGGTAGCAGCAGCTAGCAAAGGCACTTCCGGTGTCGGTCACCGGAAGTTGTGGGCTCACTTTTAAATTGTTGAAATTCAAAATTATTTATTTGAGTAAAATTATTAAACGGTAGTCCACTATATTGGTAAGAATAGAAAACCATTCTTTAAATGTTTTAATTAAATTTCAAAAAGTAGAAGCAAGAATTCTTTCTTCTTCTTTTTTTTTACTTGTGTAGCAGGGTGAAAACATTTTCATGAAACAAACTTCATCTCTTCTTCTCGTCCCTAGTCACTGCTGGATTTTTCCCTGGAAAGATACGTTTTAATGTACGCCGTCTTTAATCCAGAGATAAGATTTTCAGATGAAGTGAAAAATGTTCTGATAAATGAAAAATGTAGTTTCCTCTGTTTGTTCAAAGCTCAACCAACCTGGAAGATGAAAAGGATGGTGACCAAAGATAAAATCCCCCCATCTTCTCCAAACAGCAGTGAGTATTCAGGCAGTGATGTCATCATCCAGAGACATAATCCCCATTAAACCATCTGGATCTGCTGGGATTCCTAAGACCTACGTTACATCAGTTCAATTGAAAGCTTGTTTCTACAGGTTTAGCTGAATTAAAGGGGGGCTATGAATGCCAGGCCTCTGGGACGGTATCCTGCAACCTTTAGACATTTCCCTGATCTAACATACCCAAGTCAAATGCCTGGTTGATTCAGGTGATAGCAGGCACATGCAAACACAAACAGTAGTTTTCAGTTGCTGTATCCCATCTTCTTGTTGAGGTTCTTCAGGGGTCTATTAGGGTTCCTCCACCTTTCTGGGGTCCCCAAAAGATACCCAGAACTCACTGTAGGGGAGGCGTGTCCAACTCCAGAAAGACTGGCATCCTGCAGGTTGTGGACATGTTCTTGTTTGAACACAGCTGATTCAAACAGCTTAATGACCTTCCCAAAATGTGTCCAAGTTTTTCCAGATGCCTGACAATGAACCAATCATGTAATTCATGTGTGTTGACCAAGGCTGACATATAAAGCACCTAGAACAATGGCCGCTGAAACCTGACTTTGGACATTACTGCTATAGGGACTCTGCATCCCTTATGATCAAAGAACACCTTGGTAAGCACCAGAATAAGCTGGATGGTGTTGGTATCATTCAGAGAGGAATGTTTGAAGATCCCTCCTGGTTCTGCCACCAGTTGGACTCTCAATAGGCAGGTGGGGTAAACCTAAATGTGGTGTCTCACTAATGCAATGAAAAAAACTGGATGCACTATGTCTCATGCATGTCATGAGCAGCGACATTGTCTGTCTGCCAGTCAATGGACTGTGTTGTGTGATGCTAGTAGCTTCACCCTGACAGTCCCATTGTCCCATGGACCTCCAGCTGTAGGGAGTCAGGAATGGTGCGGTATGGGTTGGTTGTTGGTCTGTTTATACAATTAAAACAGTTAAAATAACGTACCAAACCACACCAAACCTGTGCTGTATAGAATAGAATAGAAACAAGGCATGGTGCTACATCCAGATGTTTCCAGATTGATCTTTTAGGATCTTATTTCCTTTTGAGGTTTTTAAATACTCTTCCTCTGTCTTAGTTAACTCAAACCAGTAAGCTTCTTTTAACAAGGTCCAGATTGAGAGCAGAAAGGTCACAACGCTTTAGGGATTGGCATCAAGATCAGTAGAAACCAAATGGCCTCACTGAGGACGGTGACAAATGTTTTACAATAAAAAAGACGCCACACACTCAGAGGACAAAGGATATATAAGATGTATTGTTGCAGAATCTGATTTTTAACAGTTACAATTTAAGACCAAAAACCTGTTCTACTGAAGCAACTTGGACTGACAATTTAACGTTTTATCACTTAGTGAAATATTATAAACATATTTATGTCTTAGAAACTAACAGCATCAAAATTTGAGTCCTGGTTTTAGTTTAAAGTTAAAATCTTTTCTAGAGTATTTCTACTTATTTTAGCTAATCCACAACTAGAGACGCTCTAAACCTAAAGCAACCACTAGATGTCAGTGTTTCCTTATTTCTAATCACAGAGAGGAGCAACTTTAACCCAGTTTTGCCTGTTGGATCTAAAGTACTGTCAAATTCTAACACAAAATAATTTATCACCTCAAAATACATTTTTCCATTATGCAAAAAATAAAACTGAATCTTAAAGGAGAAAACAAAGAGTTGCTGTTCGAACCATAAATAACTGAGCTACAAAAACACTTCCTTATAGTTAGCTCCATGTGTACAATCAGAAGAGTGAGCCCGCTCACTGTGACAGAGGTTCTGTTTGGTCCAACACCTGAAAGTAGTCCACAGAAGAACTGAAGCCGATCCAAATAAGGCATCCAGACATTGTTATATACAAAAAATAAAAAACAAAGTGTGACTAAAACAGTTTAAAAAGGCAGACTGAGCAGATCTACATCACCAAAAACTTTACAAATCTAGAAAAGTCTAATTAGCGTTGTAAAGGGGGAGGTTTCAGAACTTTATTTCACCTAGAAGTCCAAACAGGAGCTGAAAGAAGACTCCAAAGTCGGATCTCCTGACCGATGCAGATGGAATTTGATCTGCTGCCAAACTGGGTCCATATTCATCCAGCGTCTCTCAGCTGAAGGACAAAATCCTTCAACTTTTATCACAAACTTCCGCTAACAGCCATGTTTTGTGCATTTGCCAACTTAGAACATTTTCAGTTCACTTAGCTTTTACAAAATAATTTTTTCAGGTAAATTATAAAGCACAAATTTGTCAATAAATCATGTATTGACAAAGTTGAGCCTGAGGGTGATGTACTATGTTTTAGCTCATCATTGACATATGATGAGCATCAACATGTTTAATGTTAGCACCTTAGCATTAGCTTCCACTAAATATTGTGTTGTAGTACTTTAGCATTAGCTTGTATTAGATACTACGTTGTTCAGTAGAGTTTTGGTTAGAGGGAGATGGATAAAAACTTCAACAGGAATGTTTCTGTACCATATGAACATGTTGGATTCTGTTTAGATCTAAAACCACCCAGGAAGCTGATAAATATGGACCCTGCTGTTACGTTCGGTGTTTCCTGACTGAATCTGCCCGTCTGCAGTTTGACTCTGTGGGATGACTGAGATGAGTTGGAGTCTTCATGTACATCTGAACTGTTACCTGGAGAAGGCCAACAACTGGCATGCTAACTCGCTTCAGTCTTAAAACAGAACATTTTCCATTGCCACAGAAACCTGCCGAACCAAATAAAACATTCAAACCAAACTCGACTTCTAACCATTAATCTGCTGCTCATGAACCGTTCGGTGGCGGGTTTTCCTCTGCTTCTCTACTCTGGTTCTGGTCGGTGCTCCTGGTGGAGGACAGAGTCGAGTCTTGGTCCAGAAGCTGGGACGTGTCTCGGTCCTCAGTACTTTCTGATTCCGACAGGCACTCAGACTGAGCCAGAACCAAAACCGGAGATGCTGACCGGCCAGCTGGTTCCCAGTCCTGGTCTCCTGGTAGCGATGGATGACCTGGACTCCCTGGGGGCCGGTAAGGCGGCGGC
>CAEFZY010068740.1:0-13125 GCA_903066815.1 Brachyrhaphis roseni
TAACTCAAGTTGTGAACCACCTACAGAGTTCATACACATATCTCCAGAAACTAGAAGAAAAGAGCTTTCAAATGAGAAAAACCATAAGCATGTGGGAGTTAGTATACTATTTTTGTGACCATTGGCATTTGGGAATGTAAAACAATTGTGCATAAGCTTCTGGCGGGTGGAGTTTAACAGGTTTTAAATTGGCTTTTTTGCTTTGATCAAGATGAAAAAAAATTTAGAGTTTAGAAATGTTCATGTGAGGATTTACACGTAGTTTTCACGTAGTTTCTTTCTATTTCCTGATGTAACACAAACCAAAAAAGTACAAAATAAAATGCAAATCATTGCATTTTAGCGATTCAGCACATGTATCGTGTGACTGTCCCCAAAGATCAATATTAACTTTTATGTGTTTTACTCTTTCATTTTTTGAATTATAAATCTACCTTATAATAGCAAAACTTTACCGAATTTGTGGTTTTGATATCTCTTTTAATAAAAAAATTTTTTGGGCAAAATTGATCAAACAGTAACGATTTTATTATTTTTTGTCAAATTCTGATTTTTCCTTAAGAACTGTAACAAGCGTTAGCATAACATGTTAGCAATTTGTTAGCATTACAGACTGTAAAGATCCATCTAAATGTCTGTTTTATGGTCCATTTAGATGTTTTACCTGCACCAGGTAAGCTTGTCACCTCCCATGACAGTCAGAAGCCAAAAGCTCAAACGAATAAAACGTAAAGACTTTGATATAGCCAGCCTTCTCAATATCCACTGAAGCTGATGTTGAGTAACTTTGGGCCTTTCAATAATTCAATAAAATGCTATGTTCTCAGAGAAAGGTGCAAATGCCTCCAGGCAAAACTCCTCCTTCTTTTCATGCCCAGAAAAACTCAGTACACAACAACCAAAGCTGCAAAAATGATGAGATAATGAATGAGTGAATTGATCAGCATCCAGTAAAGGTTTTATTCTGTGTTGCTGCAGCTCAAATGTTTCTATTTAAATTTATTCTTGAGCCTTTTATGCTTCCCCTTATTTCATTTCTGGCACTGAAAGAGCTAGCTTAGCTTTCACCATCCCTTCCTGCATTCCAGTGCCAGTATTAGCAGCAGCTCTTTGTGTTTCCCGCTCGAACACTAACAAAACGGTTCTTTCTTAGCACCAACTTTGATTTGGGCCAGAGGGAAAAACCGCCTTCACCAGGAACTGGAGGCGGGTTCATGAGGCAAGCAACCAGTTAAAACATAAAAAAAAACAAAAACTGTCGAATGACAGGGGTCGTGGAGTCCAAGCGGCTCACAGCTGGTATTTTCTGCTGAATCTGTAAACACTTAGTTGTTAAACACTGTCAGCCTTTTAATGTCGTCAGAAGAGTTTAAAAAAACTTACCCTAAACATTGAGTGCAACTCTCAGCTGGCTGGCATTGCTTCACTACAAACCTTGGTCTTTAAGCATACATATTGCACTGTAATACTGATCAATATTGTTCTATGAGATATTTCATGATTTATTCTTACATATTTTGATGTTGGTGTGTGAGGAAAGTATTCTGACTAATAGAATACTAATTTAGTCTAACTAATAGACTAAATTAGTTGAAGACTAATTTAGCCTTATTTATAAATGTCTATTTAAATAAACTGTAGGATTGAGTTTGTTTTTGTTTATAAACTCTTATACAAGTTGTTTGTGTTTAATGCATGTTTAGTGTCTTGCTGTACAACAAATGCCAGATCTGGACTTCATGTGT
Source organism: Brachyrhaphis roseni (assembly GCA_903066815.1). Lineage (NCBI taxonomy): Eukaryota > Metazoa > Chordata > Actinopteri > Cyprinodontiformes > Poeciliidae > Brachyrhaphis > Brachyrhaphis roseni. The sequence continues at coordinate 1,746 of CAEFZY010068740.1, forward strand.
TCATCTATTATTTTATCATCATCTATCCATACAGACTATTGTGATTGTAGTCAAATATGTATCTACTAAATTTCTGCATTCACTTATTTTATGATTTTTATTTTCAATTGTCTTTATTTTTGGTGCCATGTCGAGTACATACTTTTTACAGTGCTCGCCATGTCATTTTGCCACTTTGACAAAGGGGTTTTTCTGTAAATTTGTCACAGAAGTCAAATTTTGTTGCTCATGATTGATTTGTAAAAGCAACAAAGCATTTAAGGGTTAGGATCAATTTTATGACTACATTAAAAAATATTTCTAAGACTTGTCTAAACTACTGAAACCATTTAAAACTAGTCAATAAATAAAAGAGGCAAGAAGTAAATCAACTCAGTTTTTCGAATGTGCTTATGGTGAAAATTCTTGGTTCGCTCTTCTATTGATGAATGCCTGCACTATTTCTCTGATAGTTTTGACAATAAAACATCACATGGTAGACGGAGAAACTTCTCAGGCGAACATAGTAAAAAAATCTTGTAAAACCAGCTAATTTGTGAAATTTCACATATTTAACACAAAGGCAATAAAATCCAGACCCCAAAGTATTTTTCTTTACTCATATTCAGGAGAGGAAAATACTTAAATCATAGTGTAAACCCTTTTACATGTCCTATAACATGTTCTAGAATCCCTGGGAACAAGGAACCTTTTGAATGAAAATCTGACCTCACCCTTTATTAATTACTCAAAAATACATATCCTATATTTAAATAACATTGTTTATTGAACTGCTTTATTGAAAAGGATTTAAAGCTAAATAATAAAAGAAAGCAGAATTAAATCCACCAAGTTTTTTATTTTATTTTCATTTAAACAAGCTGTGACTTGCACAGCAACACTCCAAAAAAAATTGTTCAGTTATATAAAACACCTGCAGCTTTTAATACATTCTTTAAAAATGGTAAAACCCCTATTATGCAGTCCATATACAGCAAATGTGTTCAGCAGGCACAAATCGTTGATATATTACAGTTTATAAAAAAATACATATAGCAAATCCAAAGCTTGAAAAATCCCACTTCAAGTTTTAATCAGATTTTGCTTACTTCGCTAAAGATAAAAAAAAAAATAGATTTACAAATTGGAAGAAATAATAGTTCAGAGATATAAAAAACAAAACAGAGCACCCCTGTGAAAAGTCACATTATAGCAACACTTTAAAGGAAGATCCTTGATATTACAAATACTCCCACCTCACACACACACACACACCCGCACCCCCGCATGCCCACACACACACATACACGACTTACATTCCCTTAAATATTGCACACAACCTTTCTCTAATTTACTCTACAGGCGTTTCGGCCTCAATCTGAAAATCAAATTTCTCCTTTGGGGGCAAATTTCACAACCCAACATGTACCTATACCATTAAACTGGGTGGTTGAGTCCCAGCAAGCCGCCCACAGTTCATGAATCCCAGTTTTAAAGAAAGCTTTAGAAGCTACAAGAGGTTTATCATCCTATTTTCCTGGTCAGTTGATGTGTTTAGGAAGAAGTGCACAAACGAAGACGTCAAATCACAGCCCAAACACATTAAAGGCCATTTTATTTTGGGGGAGGGGAGTAACCATGGTAAAAGAGAAAGAGTAAGAAACCTACTCTTTGATTTATCTGCAGCTCGGTCTTTAAGTACCATCACCGCTGTTGGAAATGAGTGCAAACAGAGCAGAAAAAAAGCCTGAGAAAGGGGAAACGTTTAGGCTCAATGTTACGTCTCCAGCAGTTCCCTGATGATGGGAACTTTGACCTCAGAGTCCAGCACAGCCTGCAGTTCCACCCCTGAGTCCTGGTCCTCCTGGTCCCTGTACTCTGCGATGTATTCGTCTCGGTACTCGTTCGCCTCCTCCACTCCTCTGCCTTTGCTAATGTGGCTGGTTTTGAGACGACTCTGCCTCCTCGGCAGACACAGGAGGCCTCTGAGGTTCACCTGACCGAGCGTGACGTCCAAGATGTAGTAGACGGACCAGAAGAGAGCGAAGCATCCGAGCAGAAGCAGGAACTAGATGGGGAAAAAAGAGAAGACATATTTCCACGGATTAAGTACCAAGTTATTATTTTACTCATCAGTTTTATTATTAGGAATTCAGTGAGAAGGTAAAGACTGGCCAACTGTAGCCAAACAGACTGACTGTGTTTACTGCAACTGGAAATAAACTTAAAGAAAAAGGGGGAAAGTGGAGACATTTCTTCTCTTAACAAATAAACTCTATTGTTTATAATGGTTGAACTCGTCATCTGGAACACATTTCCTTTAACTCAAATTTACTCCATTTCAGACATGAAGAGATATGTTACTGCTGCTCTCACTGATGGAAAAACAGTAATAATTGTTTACAAATGTAGAGCAGAAAACAAGAGTTTATAGAAAGCTGTAGAAACACACAATTCTGTCAACTCAATGAATGTTGAAGATTATAACTGTGTTGAGACAGAAAGTCTGACAATGTCAAAAAAAGAGAGAAGAGATGCAGTGCTCTGAACATTATTGGCTTATGAGCTTTAGTGTCAGCAGGTAATTACAGCACGTCATAGCTGGGATTGAAATTAAAACAAGAATCTCTGACGTTTTTCGTAACATTTCCAGCAAAAACAAAAAATGTCCTTCAACCAAGCTCAGGTCTGATTTTGTACAACTCTACAGAAGCAAGTGTATGGACACTTGGTTCCTAAACATTCTTCAATAAAAAACAACTTGCAGAGTTTTTGGCTCTTTATGTTAGCTTCATAATCTGAAATATTAAAGTTCATGTTTTTACAGCAGAGAGCCTTTTAATATGTAATCTGCAAAAACAAGAAATTGTTCGGAAGGAAGGAGCAAAGGAAATAAGGGAAGGAAGTGAGGGAGGCAGTCTAGAAGAAGAAAGGAAGTGCAGAACAAAGTAAGAAAAAATATTTTTCCACATTATTTGATTTTTTCATACATTTCTAGACAAGGAAAGCTTAAAAATTACAATTCATACTTTTCTATACTGAATGGGATTGACTGCAACTTATATATACACAAACAAAACTGAGCACCGCTTTTTTGTTTTCATTTATTTCAAGAAATTTTTCTTGCAAATTGTCTTCAGACGAACAGAATTAATCAAAGATACGGTAAACATTTGGTAGGTGTGTGAGTGTGAGCATGAAAGCTGCATTTACCTTCAGGTGGTTGGAGGTGAAGGGGTTAACGATCTCGGGGGGGATGTCTAAGCCTGGAGGACAGGGCATGGAGAAGCTGCTGTCCAGATGTTTGCCACTCATGGCTTCCTCCAGCAGCCTGCAGACCAGCAAACGGGAAACAATTAAGCACTCATAATCATCGCATCCCAGTCAGATTTTAGACACCGACGGCAAACCGACAGGGAAACTGGTCTTACTTTTGCCTCTCCTTCACTTCACTGGAAGTCATAGATGAACCATAGAGTGTGAGCTTCCACTGCTTCAGCACTCCCCCCGCGGCGCACTGATCAGACTCTTTAGCTTTTGCAGAAACACATACACAGGTCAGGGAGAACTAAGAAACCTTTATTTGAAAGTAGTTCAACAGGAAAGAGGGTTATGAGAGAGGGGGAAGACATGCGGCAAATAGCGCTAGGCCGGGATTCGAACCTGCGACAGCCCATGTATTGAGGACCAAGGCCTCAATACATGGGCTGTGCTCTGCCCCTGCGCCACCACGGGACCCCAGACCAACAATATATTAAGCTGACCGGAGAAGTGTGTGCATGTGTGTGTCTGCTGACTTACTACTGTCAGAAATCGAGAGGGTGTATTGGCCTTCAGCTCTCTCCCCCCAGCAGCGTACGGTGGAGAAAGTCCAGTCCTGGTAGCCAGAAGGCTCTCTGTGTGGAAACAAAAAAAAAAAAAACAACCTTACCCTATCCGCCTTACATCCATCCAAACATCACTCTGCTCCTTCCACAGCGAGAGCTAAAGGCCTTAAATAGACACAAAGAAAGACGCGGCGTATACCTGTCGATGGACCTGCGAGCCCCGATGACAGATCTCATGCCACTGGGACATTCCAGCACGATCTCCACATTCCCACGGCAGGAGTGGGTTATTGTCACGGTAACAGCCACATGCTCGAGCGTTTGCATCCCAGACGGTTTCAGGTCGGCTGCAGAGACTACAGGAGAGAAGACAACAGAAAGGGTAACGTGCAAGTTCAATTAAATGTCTTTAGGGCACAGCAAGAGATATATAAAAATAACATGATCTTCATTATATTTGGGAAAAATGTACAGTGGATTGCAAAAGTATTCAGACATGAAGAATTATGTCACATTACGAACTACAAATGTCATATAATTGAACAACACAAACTTGAGACAAAAGGCATGTTATACACAGCTTACAGGGAGATGTGATATGCAAAAATATTCATTCCCTCAACAATGTCCACTACTGAATTCACTACTTTGTGTTGGTCCATCACATAAAATCAGACTGAAATACATTATAGGTGGGTATTATACAACATTTACTATTTTTAGATTATATCATATTTTAATGTTATTTTCTCATCAAAAACCATACTTGGAGTGTTGCTTTGATTCTTTCATGCATGTTGAAAAATTCTTAAATCTCTCAGGACATCCATTCGATGGTGCAACTCATAATAAAGCTCAGCTCCAACAGACTAGCGGCAGCAGCAATTAGCAAACACCTGGTGGAACTGCGCATCTGCTGAGCTCATTATTGACTCTACTTCTCAGTCCAGCGCTCCTAAGAACGGTTGTAAATGGCATAATGAGAAGCAACAGAAAGGGTAACTTGGATGTTGTGATGACTTGCTGAAGAGGGAGTGCTGGAGAGAGTACCAGCTCCTTAAAGAGACAGACGCCCTATGTCAAGGCATCATATTACCAATTCAAATTTCTCTACAGGTTTTTCTTTATATACATATATAGCATTTTTGTAACAACTTACTTGATTGAATTATAAAATGGCACTATGTGCCTGGAAAATACATAATACCACCCCTTTAAAGTTTGTATTTATGACAAATGTGAAAATGTTGAAAGAGTACCTTTGAAACCTGTAGACACCCACTTTTACAGAAATACAGCTGCACTCATAATAAAATAATTAGACACATTAGACCTAAATTTTTCTAAATGCTTTATATGAGTCGTGTCAGTGTTATTTATTACCCCTTTATTAGTGTAATTGAAACACATCTGTAACTCTAATAAGGTGACAACCCTGTTGCAGTTCTCCAACTCACTCTAAATTTCTCCTCTGTTATCTGTCTTTGAAGCACTTATCACTGAGTCCTCTGACCACAGTCCATCCGCTCAGAGCGGCTGCCTGGTAATTTCCCATCATTTCCTTCGGTCTGATTACTAATAAGTGGCAGTGCATCGTGACCATGCAGAGTTACACATATCCCCAGAAAAACCTTCACTCTCCAGTTAGAGGGACAGAAAAGGTTATTTTTCTGGCTTCAGAGACTTATGGAGTTATATTGCTTTTAAAAATGCTGTTCCTACAAATGAAAGCATTTGTTGTGTGTATGTTTAAAAAAATTACATATCATAAAACTTAAATTTTGTGCATTTTAAGATTTATTTGTAATTTTTTGCCAAGTCTTGAAGAGAATCTTCAATTGAATCAGCAATTAATGGACAATAAATCATCTTATTTCAATTTAAGCAACTAATTGGCATGGAGAGAAAGTGTCCAATGGTTGTTATGGAGATGATCTATTGATGCAGCAGACATTTCTTTACCTTCTTCTTCATCTTAACCAGCCTAGCTTTTGTCTTCAACTTTTATTTTTGTCTCAAATTTTCCAATCCAACACACAATCATCTTAAAATTTGTGCTGTCTTGTCTGTCCCGTTTTGCAGAGTGGCCAAGAGAGACGGGCTGTTTTATTTGTTTTTTGTTTAAATATTTGTGCTTCATATTCCATTTGGAGGCAATATTTCCAGTACTCTAATTCTAATGACTGCTTTTTCCAGGCATAAGAATCAACTGTAAGTAATGAGTAAGCATTGCTTTAAAATGTCCGTTGGAAAGCTGTTCATGAAGGAAGCAGAACATATGACCGGCCTAATGGGAAATGAATCAGTCAGCAAGACTGACAAAACACAGAACAGTGTCAAAAGCACATCCAACCACACTGTGTTACAAAGAGCTCATCAGGGAATTCGACCAAAACAGAACGACGACGGGTTCACATAACATGAGTTAAAGTGAGTTGAGAAAATAATTCCTCACATTCTTTGAGAGTTTGCTCTGTAAAAACCAGCAGCTTTTTCACGAAAACATTGTTGCATGAGACCAAATGTACACAAACCCGTCTGAGGTCGTGTGATTAACTGCAAAGAGGCGATAAAAGAAGGACGATAAAGTCTGAGGGAAGACAGGATCAGGCTGAGGAAGAGGGAAATGTTTCTACTTGAATGAGGTCATTTCAACAACCAGTTGTGGAAAAAAAAAAAGTGTTAAGAGGGATTATATGCAGAGGGCTCTGAATATGAGGGATTCAGAGTGGAAAGGTTTGAGAGAGGAAGATGATCTACAGAGATTTTACATTAAAAAAAAAGGAGATTTGGGGAGAAATTCAAAAAGGAACAAAATTTAAAAAAGGGGCGTGGGGGGGGATAACAAAAGCAAAACTCACAAACTGCCGAACATTACCTAATAAGGACAGGCGGCCTGAGCAGCAGGCATGCAGGGAGGGAGGGATGGCTCTGTTATGGAGAGCAATGTTTAAACTCGACAAGCAACTGTCCTTCATAGAGCTGAGGCGGCGACAAAGAGCAAAAGGGAAGGGGAAAAAATAAAAGCCCTACCATTCCAGGTGCGGATCAAGACACTCGAATGCGTGGAAACGTCCTCCTTTATGACCGAGCTATGATAGGACACGAGAAAAGGCACCGACTCCCACACCTGAGACACAATGCAGGAATATTGAGGCTGACTTCCGGTGGCAAAATATTTGAAGAAAAAAAAAAGTGAATTTACAGTGTGTATGTACCTTGGCAGCATTAACTAGTCTCCATGCATTCAGAAGGCCAAAGCCATGCTGGTGGCTGTGATGAAAACCAGCTCCGTTCACTCCCCAGTCAGCAGTCATGTCGCACTGTTAGGAAACACAAAGAAAACATCCACACCCAAGTTTACCTTCATGGTCCTGTCCATCCAGTTAAACTAAAGTTCAAAAGTCTGGTCTAAAAAAGTAGAGATGCAGACATGAAGATTAAAAAATGTTGTTACCACAAGGCAGATTTACTCTCAGCTATTGTATAAATTAGCAACTCTCGGACAAAAAATCTGTTATGTAAAACAAATAAAAAGAAATTTTAGAGCACTTAAATGTTTTCTCTCATCTGATCTGGAATTAGATGACAAGGTGAGTGCTTTAAACTTGACATCTTGTCTATATTTCAGACTCTTAATTTGAAGGAAGCAGTTCTTTAAGTAATGTTGTCAGTCTCACTGTGAGGCTGGCTGATAACTTGCCAAAACTTGAAGCCTCTACCACTTTTTTGTCTTTATGTCCACCTCAAAATTAGAAGTATAGATGTGTACATAACCTAAAGAGTGCTGCTGACTGTTACTACAGTTAGTTTTTTTGAAAGTGAACAATACCTTAAATCAAAGAGAATTTACGGCCTTATTTTTAGATACATGAATTTCAGACTTTTTAAGGATGCCTGGACTCTGCAACATTATTAAAACTATGATTATGTTTAAAAATATTTTGCATTTCAATTTATATGTAAATACTGTGATGTTTGCTTAGAAGGAGGTTCTGTTGAAAATGTCGACAACAAAACAGGCAATTAGGAGAGGAAAGCGGACTTGATTTTCATTAACAAAACGATTTTTGTGTCTGTCTACATCTGTACTGTAAACCTAACAGACCGAACAATAAAACAGTGAGGAAAAACTTTGGTAACAGTGAAGCCACATGAAATAAAAGTTTCTTTTTTGCTGCCTATCGTTTTAAAACCTTAAACAATACTGAGCGTTTTCCTGCACTACCTGTGTGGCAGTGAAGGCGATGATATGCTGAACATCCCTCCAGGTCAGGCAGGGCCGCACCTGCAGCATGAGGGCCACCATCCCTGCTGCCAGCGGGGCCGCAGCAGATGTACCGGTGTGGCCCTCCGTGCAGCCGCTCCCCTTATGCATCGACCAATCAGATGTCACCTGCAGAACGACACAGCTGGTATATTTATAATGTTTCAGAGAGGTAAGATCCGTACAAATGATGAAATTACTGGAAAACACAACAGCACACGTAACCGCCTCAGAGCACAAAAAGATCTAAAACCATGGAGACAGAAGGATTGGTGCATAAAGTAGCACCTACATCATTGCACCGTCTTGATATAAACTGACAGCAGGTGGTCAGAGTTCAGTGCTGTTTGTGTTTAGTTAACAGTGCTGATTTGGGGGAATGTGAGGCCATATGGAGCTTAATAAGAAGAACAAAGAGCCTGAAAGTGAACACTGCTACAGCAATAAAAATAAAACAGCGAACCCATATTTAATACCTGAAGTATTAAACTCAAATTCTGACTTCCTCAGTTAAACAGCATATAAATACCAAGTTTATTTCTACACCCACTTTTGTTGATCCACACACCATCACTGCTGCTCTGTAATCATCCCAGTTCATTATTGAATGTTTAGGAGAAGCAAACAGCGGGACGTTTGTGGAGCCACTTAGCATGTGAGTGTAATGCGGTCAGGGGTGGATCGGTGGTTAGGTCCTGGCTAATCTCAGTTTCCCACAAGTGATGACATCCTCGCAACAAAACAGGTTACCACGGTGACAGCCTCAAACTTCAACAAACAGATGTCAAGAGGTTTCAGTGGATCTCAACTCCTGTCATCTTCAGCCAGCGTTTCCAGATGAATGAAGTTGCTGCATTTCCTGATGTGGAGGAATTTACCCAAATGTTTCCATTATTTTAGAGCTAACAAAGATACTTAAAGAGACAGTGCATCATATTTCAACTGGTTCCCTTGATTTAGTATTGATTTAGTATTATTATAGACTTGGGCTGGTATGACAATCTCATGGCAATTACTCAATAAAATTGAATAAACAAAAACAGAATAATCACCAGTTATATTTTGAAGTAGCTTTTAACTTGACTTTCCTACTTTTGGTTAATCTGTCCCGCTCTAATCTGCTTGCATGTGCAAATGGTTACCTAACAAACATGTTAAAGGTAATTAATAATAGCAATTATTAGTGGCACTTCTTTAGTTTCCACCACATGAGGACCCCTGGTTTTTGGGACTGGAAATATTTCCAAAGAGCCAATTATTTCTTTCTTGCTAGTGAGGGAATAAATGTAGCAGTCTTTTTTCAGCCAGCTGCTCAGCAATGAGTGGAAAATAGAGGCGGGGCAGCTGTGTGCTCCATTCAGCCGTAGAAACTTTCAGTCACGCCGACACTCCCTGAGATCTCAGTTAAAGGACAATAAACTGCAAAAACAGCTTTATGGAAATTTTTGTATTATTAAAATCATACTTTTTTAAGGTGGTTGTGTATCTATAAAGCTGACCACAGATACTATGTACAACTTTGGAAGTTAAAAAGAGAAACAAGGAATAACTAAAATTAACCATTAGACAAGTTAAACAGAGAAATCATTAGTACTGAAGTATTATTCTTACAAGTTTTCTTTTAGACCTTCTTCGTTTCTAAAACGAATTAACCTACTGCACTGTGACTTAATAGCCTGCAGTTGGAACCGTTCTGCATATCATTGTATAAGAGTGTGAACATTGTGAGTGTTGCTGGGCGAGTCAAACTCATCATGTAAACCTGCTTAAAGTGTTCTGTATAACAAGAACAGCACTAAGCTCGCTCCAGTTTCTATTTAAGTGTTTGACTCAGTAGGACTTACAATGCTCCTTGATGTGGGCCCCCCGCTGCTGAAAGTGACAGCCAGCATGGATGCACAATCCTCTGCGTAGAACGGCTTCTTGCCTTCCTCATCAACTGCTCCTATAAAAACAACACTGGAGTATAATGACTACCTTCGAGTGTTGCACACAGTTGCAGATACACACATCGCCACACTCCTAACAATCTCTGTTTCTTACCTATTGTGATGGTGTAGATGGAGTTGGCGTAGCCATCATAGTTGCAGTTGTCTTGATACTGACCCCCGTTGCCGCTGGCAACTACAAAGATGCTCCCAAAGCCTCTTCGGCCTGCAATCACCCCATGCTGCAGTGCAGCCTGGTGACAAAATAACAAAGAAAGAAAAAAATAAATAAAAAGCTGATTTAATATTTTTTAACATATGTATCCAACTTTAAAGCAAAGGAAAAAGAATCAATCTAGTGAAACTGCTGCAGAGTATGATGCACAGATCTGTTGCAGTCTGCTGCCACCTGCTGGACAAAAGGAGAGCTGCAAGAAGTCTAACCTTGCCCAAGGGATGAGGTCCATCCACAGTATGCCCGTCATCATCTGGTCCCCAACTACAGGAAGGAACGGTCTTTATTAGCATCCAAGAAATAATATAGCACTTTAAAACGTAATGATAAATAACAGAGAATTGTTATTATGACATCTACAGTTACCTGCAACTGTAGATGTCATTTATTTGGTAATGCTTGTTAAAGGCAATGGCCTCTAAGCTGTCAGTCAGGGGGCCATCCAGGACTCTGATACCTACAAAAACCAAAAAAGGATGTCAGTGATTTCAGATCAGAACAAATTTTTGTAAAAACTGGTACCTCTTAGTAAAAGACTGTCGAAATAAAAACGTATTGAAAAGTGTTAAAGACTGACTGGGTGTGTCATACCTGCCACCTTGCTGCCATAGGCCACACCCACAGCGCAGAAGTTGTTGTTGGGAACGGCTGCGATCTCCCCAGCACATCGAGTCCCATGGTGGTTGTCGCTGTGGAGGTCTGGGTGAGGCATGGGGTCGGGGTCATTGGAGTTCAGGTCGTAACTCCCCTCTGGACTCTAACAGGAACACAAAAAGCTATCATATGGGCATCAAACCTTTACAAGTTTTGTTCTAGTTTTGCATCTAACAGGACAAGTTCAACTAGAAAGTGGTTAAGTTTGCCTTTACCCTGGAAGGTCACATTATGTAATAATGTAATAAAATCTCTTTATTACATTTTACATCAGTTATTTACGGTGGCCGACAGGTGCAAAAAAAAACAAAAGAGAGAGACGCAAACACCCCCGAATGAAATGCAGCAAACAAAAAAGAAAACGCAAACAAAAAAGAGAGACGCAAACACCCCCGAATGAAATGCAGCAAACTAAAAAGAAAACACCCCCGAATGAAATGCAGCAAACAAAAAAGAGAGACGCAAACACCCCCGAATGAAATGCAGCAAA
>CAEFZY010068742.1:0-57377 GCA_903066815.1 Brachyrhaphis roseni
TAATAATAATAATAATAATAATAATAATAATAATAATAATAATAATAATAATAATACATTTTATTTATAATGCACTTTACATTCCTAAGAATCCCAAAGTGCTAAATGTTATGTCATATGTTGCTTTTGCTCCGCTTTCAAGTGTATTTAAGTATTATCAGTGTTAGCACTCCAAGTATTCAGATGAGTCCTGTTTTCCTGACTTTACTCTACGAACATGAACATGAAGAAACCTAGACTTTCAGTTTTCAAGCCTTGCAATAACTGTGAAGAAACTAATTACTGCTGCTATTTAAGTGTAGAAGCAGCACCAGTTAAACACAATACATTCTACATTATGCTTTGTTTTTATTTGTTTGTCCAGACTACTTTTATTTCTTGTATCATTTATAACACAAACATGTGTAATAAATGCAAAAACATTCTTCCTTAAAATGTTTATGGAGCCATTTTAGTGAAATAAATGTTTTTCTCTGACCACAAAAATGCACACAAGCATTTTTGGAGATATATGGATAGATATGAACAACATCTGTAACCTGTAATACAATTTTAGAATTAAAATGTTTCATTTTTAATCATGTTGAATGATTGATTTTATTCTGACATACATGCCTCTCATGTCTATTTGAGAATACAACTCTCTAATAAACATCTACTACATGAATCACACTTTTCATTGGAGCCATCTGAGGCTATTCTGCACGCAGAGATACCATCTTGGTCTCAGAAGGCAATTAAAAAGAAATTAAGTCAAATTACGTCTAATTTTGTGTCGTCTGCTGCATTCTGTGTTTATTTTGAGCAAGGTTCCTCGGAAACTCCCAGGTTTTAATTGCACCGAATGCTTATTTTAGTCCGCCTTTCCAAACGCTTTACGAGAGTGCATGCATGCTGGTAACAACGATGCCAGTGTGGCTATTTCTGCCTATATGTCCACTGATCTGCATCACGAATAAATAATTCCGCTCAGGTCAAGCCTTGATGCTTTGATACGGCCTCTCAGAATGACCGGCCGCAGCAGGAAAACCAGTGGATTGAAAATGAGGAATGCATCCAGGGGTGTGCTGTTTACTTGCAGCATGGGCAGCTGGTTAGCTGGCCCCTCTGCCGGCCAGAGCCCCCTCCCTCTGCTTTTCAATTCCAGCCAGGCCCCAGGCTCAGCCACTAACCGAGGGCTGGAATATTGTGCACTGGGGATCAATGCGGCCCTGAGTGAAATGTCAACTACGACCCTGCAAAGTGTCAGGCTGTGAGGGAGTTGTAATGGCTATTGATCCACTGTGCGCTTAATGCAGAGCTGCCCCGCCACGGCGTGAGCCAGCTGCAGCGGGGAGATATGTATGAGATGAGCTAAAACTGAGAAAATGGAAAAGAAAGAGCCCACAGTTTCATCTGCCTCCTCCCTCGTCCCATCCCTCCCTCTCTGGCTGCAGATTGATCTTCCTCTTCCTGCTGATTCTAACTGGGGTCTGTCATTATTTTACTCTGTCATTAGGGGCTCCATTGACAGCCTTGGCCTGTCTGTGCCACTCTATTGAGACAGCAACACTTTTCCCATGCGGCGTTCCCTACATTTATTAAAGTCCCTGACAGCCTTGTCTTTCTCTATAGATGGCTGGGCTTCAGGTCGCGCTGCAGCGATGTAATTGGAAGACGAGTCTCTCTCTCTCTCTCTGTTTCTCTCTCTCTCTCTCTCTCTGTCTCTCTCTCTCTCTCTGTCCCTGGCTTGTAATATCTGGGAGGTACAGCTGTAGGTCAGACTGGTTTACATCAGGCTGCCGGTTAAGAAGAGAAAAATCAGACCACCTCTGTCTGAGGGTCAGTGTCTGTGCTGCCAGAGGCAAAGATGTGGACCCTGCAGTTACGCCTCTATCTAGGAATCCCGCTCATAACTTTAAAACTTTTACTTTTTCTTTAACTAGAATACGCTTTGTGGTTATTTTAGAATAAAACATAGCATTTTATGTGCATTTATTAGCTCGGGTGTCTTTGTATTAAGACTTTTTTCCTTTCTGCTGTTGCAGCAAAAAGCAACATCTGAGAGATAACCCAGTTAAATTCATTATGTTGCTGCACAATAACACAAGGCAGGCATCAAAAGTGGTAAAATACCTGCATGTAAAACTTATTTCAGCACACATTATATCATTTCATGTATTTTAATGCTGACAAGTGATGATGTATTATTAAAACACAGTAAATTTTGCACATTTATTGGGAAACAGAGGGATCTGAGGACAGGCTAGTTCTATAAAATAATTGATTTAACTATTAAATTCTCTTTTTTTCCCCTCATATGTTTATATTAAAGTTATTACACTGTCTATATGTTGATTTTAATAATTCTGCTTAAAGGATACTCTAAGGAGGGACTATTTATCGTTATTGCGTATTATTATTTTTTGGTTTTCGGGCTCAGGAGGAGCTTCTACATGAAGTTTCTGATTTTTAGAATGTGTTTGAATGGTGAAGGCTGTATTATAAATTTTGCCTGTCTGACAGCCCGTGTACATGAACATGAACTTTCTATTTTATTCAGTTAAAGTTGGATTTTTGCCACATTTATTTGTAAACAGACAAATAAACACAACATGTGTAGACACAAGTTCTTTAAAATCTAATCCTTTCTTCTTATTTTCAAGTCTTAAGCTATCTTTAGTTATACTTCCCTTCACTACTTTAAGCAAAGAATTATGCAGATTTGTTTGTTTGCAGGGACAGAATCTGATTTATTTTCCTAATCAGTTGCAGGGATTTATTCAATGACTCGTACCTCAATATAAGCTGGAAGAGCAGCTGCAGGTCACACTTTTAAAAAGCATATAACATATTTTTTTCTCTATTTAATCAGGTTGGAGCCTTTTCTCAGAATTTTCATCTCTTTTAAAGTCCCAGATCTGGATGAGTCAGAGTGAACCAGGGGGGTCGAACTCATTTTCATTTTGGGCCGTATCATAAATAGCTGTTTGTGTCAGTATTCAATAAGCACTTCTTAAAATTAAATAATATTTAACGTCTTTTCACACTGGTTAGTCCAACCAGGATTTTGTGAATGCTTGTGTTGTTTTTTCTTTTTTTGCAATCAAAATGACAGATTTTGTTGTGCTAATTTAGAAATATTTGTAAGGAATTTCTATTATATTTTTGCTAATATATGATGCAAAATGTGACTTTTAACACTCGCCATATCGGTCACGGACTGTAGATTGGCATCAAGTAAGACTGAGGCCGCAGTCACTTAAACCTAATGTTTTCTGACAATTTTAAGAAACATTTTCAGTAAAAATCAGGAAAAGAATGTGGTGATCTGTTGATTTTGTGTGGATTTTGTATGAATTTTGCAGATTTGTGAAAAACTAATTGATGTAATTTGGAGTCTAAAGGGCCACATAAAGAGCTATTGTTGGCCAGATTTGGCCCCCAGGCCTTGAGTTTGACACATGTGCTCTAGATCACATAATACAGAAAAATAGGGTTTTAATCTGTGTACTGAATATTTGTACCATGTGAGGTGCAGAATTGTGCTCTATTGCAATCCTATATTTATTTCAAAGGCTTAAATTTTATTGCTGGCAGCAAAGGGTACAAAATTGTACTTTTAATGATGGTAGATTGGAAAACTTAATTTTTGTTTTGGCTGACTGAGGGGCTGGGGAAATATTTTAAAATCCCATTTTAAAGGTTAATTCATGTTATATGGTGAATTAAATTTTATTTTATTGCATATTACGCTGTTACAAAATATAATAACTCAGCAAATGCAATCCCAATTGCAACTTGAACTGTTTTTTGCTTAATTGTGTTACTTTTACAGTCTGGAAAAATGAGTCCAGTATTGCCTGGATAAATCCTGATTTGGCAGAAGTGTAAAAAAATAAATATCAAATTTAGTGTTAGGACTGAATGAACATGAACTGAGATAGTTTTTGCTTCTTAAAAGGATGAAGCTTGTTGTCACATCTTTACCTCATTTGAACCCAGTCCTTATGAGTCTATAGAGATACACTACAATGTTCTGCTTAAAGGCTGAAATTTAAAAAAGGACAACAACTGAAGGTATCTTATGGTCGGCTGATGAAAAACCTCCATATTTGATTTAACGCTGACCTTTAAAAGCAGAGGTTATGTTTGACCTTTATGGATGCTGAAAACAGAATACATTTCTGTCAGTGTTGGGAAAACAGAAAGTTAAGCTCTCGCTTGTCAATGCCTCAGGAAAAAAAGAGAAGAAAATAACTTTCTTCATCTTCTTTTCATCCTCCTAATAATTTTCCAGCTCGCTGCTGTCAGTATAAATAAACCTGTTTGTAAAAACTTGTTTGTGCTCAAAAGTCTCAGCGGCTGCTGCTGCTGCTGCAGTTGACAAACAGCTCAGAGCCTGTTTGTTTCTGTGACAAGGTGGCCAAACAGTTTAGATATTACTCCCTGGTTTTCTGTGCGAAACTAAGAGAGAGCAGCAGCTGAAAGGGGCTGATAGATGCAGCCCAAACAGCCGTTACATGGCCTCCATTTCTGATCACATGATTATTGTTTTGCTGTGTTCTCTGCACCCCGGAGTACGACTGTAGGGATCTGACAAGTTGAAAACATTTCAGGAGGCTGTCAGGAAGTTCACAGTGGGGTGCACTGATTTCAGATTGGAGGTTTTAGAGGGTTTTGTGTGTGCACGTCTGTTTGTGTATGATGCAGAGTTCAGGCTGTTGGTGGGACCGAGCTGCTCCTCCATGTCACAAGAGCCACAATCAAGTAGGACCGGGGGGTCTCGTGCTGTCTTGGCTCCGTAACACAGAAGGCGGCTCAATGGGACGGAAGTTATTGGGGTGGGAGGGTGAAACCGATGACACAGTTTGTGACGTCGACTCGTCATTTCGGTCTGATACAAGTGTTTGAGCTGAAAGGTTGCAATGTAGCTCAGTTTGACTGAGACGATTTGCTCCAGGCGGACGTGTCTGAGGGGCCAGCGGCGTCACACATGGGAGGTGTATCTGAAGGAAAACTGGTAGGTTGCAGAGGTGGGGTGGATAATCATGAGAAAAAAAGATGCAGCAGGTTCTTCTTGTGTTAATGTTTTGTCTCCAAAATCTGAAAATCTTCAAACAGAAGAATATAATCACTGCTGAATTATGATGGCTACTGGATCTCTTGAAGTTTTTCACATATCATCACATTAAAACTAATAAGTTTATGTTTATGGTTGTGATAGACCCACACAATGCAGCACTACACTCTGAAGTGAAGAGAAATGTCCGTTCTCAAGTGACTAAGTCCCTCCTAATGTAGGTTTTCTTCATAGATTATCCTGTATTTAGCTCCATCCACTGGAGATTTCGCATTTCTGCACGAGAAAAGCGTTCCCACACCATGATGCTTCCATCACCATGTTCCTTGGTGATCTCAAGTTGATTTGTATTGACGGTTTTCCCTCACATATACGTTTCATTTTGGTTTCATCTGGGCAGAGCGTCTCCTTAAACAAGTCTAGATGTCTTTCTTTCCATCAAACTTTTCTTCTCACCAGTCTGCAATAACAAAACTGATTTGTGGAGTGCACAGTTTATATGTATCCAAGCAAAAGAGTCTCCTGTGTTTTTTGTAGGTCCTCCATGTTTTCTGTGGGTCTTTTAGCTGCTTCTAATTCTGCTTTAAACTTCTCAAATTTTTTGCTCCTACGGTGGACTTTGTATGGCAATTGGCTGTAGTGGGATTAACAGGAAGCAGAAGATAAACACTTGTCACAAGTAGGAAGTATTTTCATAAAACCTGTGTCATTTTTCTTTCCCTTCACAGTTATACTTTGTGTGGTTCTGTCACTTAAAATCCCAGTAAAATGCATTGAAGTTTCTCATTGAAATGTCACAAAATGTAAATACTTTCTTCTTCTACTTCTACCTTTCTTCTACTTCTTTATTAACAAAATAAAACAATGTTTAACTTGCATTTAAAAGAAACATATGCATCTCTCTATCCCATATCCCCTACACTGGAGCAGAATTGACATTTTAAAACATTTTCAAGGGTTTTTTCCCCCAAAATTTAGACGTTGACAGACGGAGCGATGCCTTATTTACAGAAAGAATCCAAATGGTTTAATGCACTCCACAATCCTGTCATCTCCATGTTCTTTGGAATAAAACATGCTCTTGAAGATGAAGGAAAAGCACAAGAACAAAATTATTCCTCAAGCTTTCCATCAACCCTCTGCATTCATGGCAAAGTCTAAAGGGCATGTCAGTCTCGCTGCCTCTGAGAGAGATAATTATCCTTTTCCTGTCAGAGAACAACAAATGATAGCCAACTATGGGGGGTGCATTTTCAGGAGCTGAAATTCGTCAATAGGAAGAAGAAGGAGGTTTAATTTTTTTGGCAGCTGCACATCTACCTTCTTCTTTTTTGTGGTCATTTGTTGCTTCCCCCCCTCCTCCTCCATCCCTTCTCTCTCTTCTTGTGGACTAGCTCAGTGGCGTGCTGTTTGTTTATGTCTGCGGGCTTCTGAGGGTGTATTTATGTGGCCCTGCATTAACATACCTATTTATAGTCCTTCACTTTCTTACAGTCATCTTTTTTTCTGTTGTGACCATTTCACAGATTATATATTGTCCAAGTAATTTCCCTTTCAGCATCTGTGTTTTTTACCTTTCAGAGAAGGCAGTGAATGGAGGGAAAATTATCACAATTACTCATATAATTGAGCCGTCTTTGTAGCAAGTGCGGCTCCAGTAGCCCCCTTTTTTCCATCAGCCCAAAATGGTTTCATTATATGGGTTTTTCATATTCCCTGACACGGGGCTCCGCTGAGGGCCTGGCGCGTGGATGAGATGCAGGATGAACAGAGCGAATCATTAAGGTCACAGTAGGAATAATTATCCCAGCTATGGAAAGAGCATCTACAGCCCCCTTTTTTCTCCCGCGGCACAAATGCAATGTCCACGGCTTTTAGTCACAAAGAACTTTGTTACAAATGGAGCTTCCACCTTCTACTTATACAAAGAAGAGAGGGGGAGAGCAAGACTTGTATCAACATGACAATTTTCCATCATTAAGACTAATGACAGGCACAGACTGTGGGGATCAAGGGGAGCACAAAAAAAGAGAGCCGCATTCAGGTGTTGGCTGAGTGCTGACCTCCTTCCTGTCTTTGTTGGAGACTTAACTCTTAACAGGAAAAAAAAAAACTAAAAAGGGTTTCAGACTAAAGGCGCAGTGGCAGCTGAACGTCAAGCAGCCGCGCTCTCCATGGGCAAATGACTTAATTGCCGAATTTGCATGTTTTCCATTTGCTGGGGAATTAATTCAATAAGACCTACATGTAAAGATGTTTAATCAATCATTGTTTTGGTGTAATAATTCCCCCGGCTCACGTTATTCCAGCAGTTACGTCACGTCACGTTATCCCTGTTTCTCACTTATCTATAAATGCATTTCCTGCCTGAGGCACAGATCTTCCCTCCTAACAGGTGGGATGCTGCGACATGCAGCAAGTATGAGCCATCGCCGTGACACTAGTTTCTTTTACAGTTTAGCTGAATTAAGTAAAAGCCATATTTTTCCAAGTCCTTTCTCCTCAGCCTTCACTCAGGTAATTGGTCATTTTGCAGCCAATTTTGGGCAGCTTGGATGCTTGCTGCCATGGCCTGACCCCTGCTGCTGCTGTAATGGGGACAGCATTTCTACCAGTTCACCGGGGGCTTTTTCCACACCGCGACCCCCTTGCCTTCTGGGGAGGAGAGCGCCTCTGAACGCTGAAATG
This sequence comes from Brachyrhaphis roseni, assembly GCA_903066815.1. Lineage (NCBI taxonomy): Eukaryota > Metazoa > Chordata > Actinopteri > Cyprinodontiformes > Poeciliidae > Brachyrhaphis > Brachyrhaphis roseni. The sequence goes on from CAEFZY010068742.1 coordinate 7,751, forward strand.
GATAGAAAAAAAAAAAAAGGGGGGAGCTGAAAAGTGACTTTGAAGTTTCACCATGGTGTCTGTCACTGTGCACTGGGTTAATCAGGAAGGTTAATCGGGATTATTTGTGTTAGGGATATTAGATGTGAACAGGACATTAAATGCTATTTGCATAAAAACAATCTGAAAATATAAGTTAATGTGCAGGGGGGAAAAAAAAGATGCTTCTGCTTGATCTTTCATCAAATAGGTGCAACTCTGAAGTAATTGGTTGTGAGAACAACAAGCACAAGGTGATGTGAAGTGGGATCTTGGTGTCACCAGTCCCTAAAAACAAACAAAAATAGCATTAATATTCTGCAAATAAATCTTATGCTTCAATAAAGTTTAAAAGTTTTTTTTTTTTTTTTAACAACAGGAGACTAAATTGCTGAACAATATTCCCACTAGGCTTCCTTAGACAACTTTATACCAAGTGGCGTTTTAAGATCAGCTGATGTTGTTATTAGAATCAAATTACACCCTTTCTAATTGGATCTGAATGTGACTATGTGCCTGGATTGTTCTGAATTAATCTGAGCAGAAGGTTTCATACATCTGCATATGAATTGGACATGTTCATAAAGTGTCTCGAGATGACAGCTGCTGTAAAATAATTTGTGTAGAAATGAATTGAAGAGAGTTTAAATTCATTTTTGGCTGCTAGAAGGAAGGTGATATTTCCCATGTCTATGTTTTTATGTAAAAAGAGGTTTTCCTTTATTTCGATTTGGATATAAATTCCACTACAGTAAGAAGAAAAATGATAGAGATCACATTTGAAATAAATGTAATAGATGCAAATAGAAATAGCTGACTGCACCATTACAATGCAACATATTACAATTACAGAGGATTTACAATTACAAATAGAAAATTATTAAAACTTCAAAAATACAAATAACTAAGCCTAACATTATTTTTATTTAAAATATAATTTCTGTATTTTTACAAAAGCGTTTTAACCAATCTCATTCTTCAGATTCTATATTCATTTTTCTTCCTGTTTACACATAACCCAGCAAACAAAAATCAATCCACATTTTGACGCCGCATTGAACGTGAAAATAGACCCAGAATCGAGTTAATTGTGCTGCATCTAGTTTGCGCTAACTGACGGCCGCAAATTACAGGATGGCAGGGAGAAGCAACGGCGGAGACGGCGCAGAACAAAAGACAATTTTCACTTGTTTGATCGGCTGCTTTAAAAAGAAAAAAAAAGTAAATAATAAACCTGAAACGCGACCTTCACGGTTTTGACATTTTCTGCTGGTACAGGCTCACCAAATAACGCTTGGATATGTGGCTGAGCTGATGTCCGTAATTCCATAAATATTTTTATTTGGTGGTATTTCTTTTATTTTTTATGTTTGCTATTTAAGGACGTTATGCTGCTTGACATTTCTGAGGCGAATTAAACGTATGATGGTGTGAATAGCAATTCACACCATCATGCTTTCGTCTCCTTATTTATTTCCAATTAAATAAGGAAACACGTAAATTTGATCATAAGTTCGAATCAAAATTTTATTTTCTTATTTACAAAAAATTAAATAAAAATAAATAAACATGTAATTCTGTTGCTCTTCACCTGCAGTGACAGTAATTAATTGTCGCTCAGATGCAGACGCTGCAGGGTGCGTAAAGGTTGCGCCTTTACGCACCAGTTTCCTCCATCCGGGATAGCATTTGGTGGATGAGTGGGGAGCTGAGGTGAGCCTGCTATCACCGGACTGAAATAAAGTCGGTGACATGTTGGCCGTTTAGCCCCGCCACCCCCCGTCCAGCACCACCTCTCCCCGTCTGTCTCTCCACCTCTGCACTAACCCCTCAGGTGAAGAGCAGCAGGTGTTAAAACACCCTCAGCCACAGAGCTACTCACTCCTAATGAGTCCTGCCTCCGCGCTCCATCCATCCGTGCATGAAGGACTTTATTTTTAGTGCGGCTAGTTAAGAGTCCCGCTGCAGGAAGCGCTGCTGTGGCCTGCGCTGCCCTCCTGCCGGCGAGTCAAATTATTAATGACAGTGCGGTAATATTATCACATGTCTGCCTCATCCTAATGGCGCTTTAGGAGGCTTGAGAAAATCCATCTAGTATTAGATTATTACTTTGGGTTACTGGAAACCTTTTTGTAAAAAAAAAAAAAAAAAAAAGAAGAAAGAAAGAAATAAGTGTTTTCTAGCTCCACATTGCATCACATAAACATCTCTCATTTAGGAGTACACTTGTGCTATTATTTTACATGTTTCCTCCAAATTCTGCCTCAATTCCGCTAATGGTTTTGCTCACAGTCGTCTGTAGATACTATAATCGTGGGAAAAATAATGACAGTTATCAGTCGCACCCACCAAGTACCCATAAAAAATCTGTCCTCTGTTCTGGAAGATGATAATTATCGGTTGTACCACCATTATCATTGTCGTTGTTGATGGAGGAAATCTTGAGGCATTTTTCGAAAGTAATTCCAGGAGAAATCACTTCAAATTGGCCTATTTTAAGAGAGGGGGGGGGGGGGGGGAGGACAACGGGACCAAGCCTTTGGTTATAGCCTAATATTTCACAGAAATCTTTAAATCCCAAGCATCCGCAGGCATTCTGGCACATTGTGGCGCACACACACACACGCGCGTGTTGTGATGTCAGCCGCCTGCATTTTTTGATAATACATTCTGCAACTTACTCGTTCTGTTTGCAGTTCAATTATGCAATTACGCTGATAATCGCAGTGAGGGAATTTAACTGCCTTTAATTTGTTATTCAGGTGGAGATGATGGAGGGACCGCGGATGGAGGAGCGGGGCTGCGCCTCTGCTCTGCGCAGACTGCGGCGGAGGAGCTGCGATCTGCAGATGAATCCCGGGGAAATGAGGATCTGCTGGAGACTTTGCTCCGCTTTCATCCTGAGGAGGATCTCTGACCTCGGGTGGCGCACATCTGGTTGCTTTTTTTTTTCTCCGTCACGTGATTTTTTTTTCTTTTCTTTTTCTTTTTTTTTTTTTTTTTACAAAGTAAGTGGACATTCTTTGACTTTAGCAGCTGATTAATACCAGGGGCGTTGATAGATATCAAATCGAGGGGCAGACCCAGTTCTATTTTATACAGTCTTTCTGGCTGGGAGAAACAATCCCATTTTGCAGTGGCTCAGCCAGAGGTTTGACCTGAATCTGACAGGAATCTGAGGATGGAGTTAAAGATTAGGGCGATGGCAGGGAGGCCTTCCAACCTCCAGCGTGAACATGAAAAGCTGGTCAGCAATTAGAACAAGGGTTTGATTGCTACAGTCTGAAAATGAAGATTTTCTTTTTCATTGATTATTTAGAAGGGAGCAAATAATTTCTAACGTGAGTTTTTAATAAAATGTAAATATGTTTTTATTATTATTATTATTATTATAGAAAAATGGTTTTATTATATGTTGTCATTTTCTATCTTAAAAAATTATTGGTTGAATGAAAAATAAATTTAAATGCATATCTGACGTGGGCATGAATACTTTGGAGCTTCGCTGCATATAAATTTGATGTGGATCTGAAATGTATTTACATCAGATCTTGTAACCTAGGAAACTTAACTTTTCCTTCCAAGCAGCTAGACTTCCCATGTTTAGAAGTAAATCTTTAAGCATTTTTTTATTTTTTTAAATGTTCTGTTTCTTTTTTGTTGTTGAAATTTAATGGAAGAAATAAGATACAAGATTTAACATCACATCTGTGTCCATCACTAAGATCGCACGACTGCCAGTGTATAAACATTAAATTATGTAATTCTGCTGCTTCGTTTATTTTTGTTTTTATTTTTAAATGTAATGGTTAAAACGAGACAAACAGAAAGTGATAGATGTTACTTGAAAATGAACCTCTTAGAAAACATTTGCATGCATCAAAAAAAATAAACCTAGATCACATAAAGTATGCAGAGGGGGAGGGGAAAGAGGCTGCTTTAAAATATTGGATTAGTTTAATTGCATTTAGCAGATTATTTCAAACTGTTGTGATATTTTACAAACGTTTTAGGTGTCATGCACCATCACTAGGCCCATACCTGGGCCTGTAACTCCTCGTCCTTCTGCTGCAGGTGTAAGTGACACCTCAGGTTGCTCTCCGTGTTAAATACATGACTAATTACAGACCTACTTATGAAAATTGAACGCCAGTGTTATGCTAATGTACGCCGTCCTCCTGATGGCACATTAGGAGCTTTAATCAAAAAGTGCTTTAATCAGACTGGCCGGCAGACAAAGCAGCTGTGACTGGGAGGAAAATGTTGTTTAACTCCATTGTAGATGCCACCTTTAATACTTGTATTACTATCATAAAATAGGCGCGCTGTTTGTAAAAAAAAGAAAGAAAAGAAAATCACATCTTTACATATAAATGAAAAAAAAAAAAAGATCTAAGGTTTTGTGGTTTTTCCTTGACTTTGTCAGGTTCTTCGGACCCCAGCCCCACACTCACCAATCGGCTTCTCGCTCGCACAGAGTGGACCAATCAGCGACAGCCTTTGATGAATATTCATGAGTCCGAGATTCAAACCTTTGAGCGAGTTTGTCTCGGTCCACAGCATCACTCCCAGGACTTTTTCACAGGCGCGAACTGCATTTTCTTATGAATGGAAGGAGAAAAAATCAGGCCGGCTTAAATTGGGACCCGTCCTTTCGCTGAGATCATAGAAGGAGGAAAACAACAAAAGCGCAGAGGAGACAGGAGGGAGCCGCCAGAAGAGATGACAATGACCACGATTCCAGAAGGTCTTAATAGCCCTGCATCAGGAAAAGCCGTTTTCATGGAGTTTGGACCCCCGAGTCAACAAATGTCTCCTTCCTCCATGTCTCACGGACACTATCCCATGCACTGTTTACATTCTGCAGGTCACACGCAGCACGACAGCTACAGCACAGCCTCGTCGTTCCCCAGATCTCTGGGTTATCCGTACGTAAACTCCGTCGGCAGCCATCCCACAAGTCCATACCTGAGTACAGTACAGACTTACCAGAACAGCTCGGGGCTCACACAGACGCGACTGGAGGATCCAGGTAAGCGTGCAGCGGCATCTTTTCCCCCCGAACCCCCCTCATTTAATGGCGCCTTTCTCTGCTTGTTGGATTTTTCTGCACTGACAGCGTGGAACAGATAACCCCAGATGTGGAATTAGACTCTCCAATTATTTATTGCGTAACGCTATAAACAATGTATGCAATTAAGGGTAATTATACCTAAAGTACAGCCTGTAAAACTTGTGCTTCAAGTGTTCGCTGTTGCATAGCGGTGCTGGTCGCAGCTGCCTCCTCATCTTGTTTCTCCCCCGACACGTCTCCCTTTTGTTTTTTGTTTTTTTTTTTTCCACCAGCGGCACCAGAAGCTGAGAAGAACACAGTAGTGGAAGGCGGGGAGGTGCGATTTAACGGCAAGGGGAAAAAGATTAGGAAACCAAGGACTATATACTCCAGTTTACAGCTCCAAGCGCTCAACAGGAGATTTCAGCAAACGCAATACTTGGCGTTGCCGGAGAGGGCTGAGCTGGCAGCGTCTCTGGGTCTCACTCAGACACAGGCAAGTTAAAAAAACAAAAAAAACAGTATCAAATACCTACACATTATTATTATTATTATTATTATTATTATTATTATTATTATTATTATTATTATTATTATTATTATTATTATTATTATTGTGTTAACTGCATGTGTAAGTTGTGCGTTTTAATTTTTATTTATTTATTTTTTTTCTTCTTTTTTTTGCTTTCCAATCTTGACAATTTCTTTTGTTTTCCCCAGGTAAAAATTTGGTTTCAGAATAAACGCTCCAAATTTAAGAAGCTAATGAAGCAAGGCGGCAGCACAATCGACACCAACGTTTTGGCCGCCGGTCGTGGACTTTCCACCGGCTCGCCCACCGTGGCGCCGGTATGGACGTCGCCGACCACCGTGAAAACGTCGGTGGGCACGACCGGCTCCTACATCCCCAGCTACACCTCGTGGTACCCGACCACACACCAAGAGTCTATGCAACAGTCGCAGCTCATGTGAGCCGATGCTCCAGCGTCAAGGACGGTGACCGGACCCCGCAGCCGCCCGAGCGCGGCCTCGGTATTGATGATGCTCCACGATTAAAATAATAATAATAATAATAAAAAAACAAAAAAAACTGCCGCATCCCGCGAGCTGACACGGAGGCCTCCTCGTGCCAGCTAGCAGAGAAGAGGGAGGGTGGAGCAAAACGGGGGGGTTGGGACGCTGAGAGCCAAAAGGCGCACAATGCAGCACGCAGGGCAGCGAGTTCGTGGCAGCGGAAATCAAAACGACAAAAAAAAAAAAAAAAGGATCAACATTTTTCTTTATTTTTTTCCCTCCTTTGGCTGCTGTTGTTTACGTTTCTTTTATTATTATTTTTTTCTTAAACTCGAATTGGTGTAAAGAATTCTGTTGTTGAGCTGTAGGCTACATGTTTATGAGAAAAGCTTTTTTTTTTCTTTGTTTTTGTTTTTGTTTACGCCAGATGACGACCTAAAACCATGCATTAACACCTGAGGGCCAATCAGGCCTCAGCAGTGAAGGCTTTAAACCAAATAACCGATCCCAGACTCCACCGGTCAGGCCGCCCGGCGTACAGCGTAACACGACCACAGTAAATCCTCCTCACGTCGCTGTGTTGTTTCTATGTGTTTGTTATTTAAGTTAAATTATTCAGACTTGTCTGTGTTCATTCTGTGTGCGTGTTTGAGATGACAACACTGTGTTGTTGAAATGCTGCACTAACGCAAGCAGAGACTTTTTTTGTTTGTTTGTTTGTTTGTTTCTATGCCGTGCCCCGATTTTATGTGAACAAATGTAAAAGGACAGCCGATTCGCTGCTTTTGAGAGAGAGAGAGAAAAAAATATCCAGAGGATGAGCAGCTATAACTTGTCACTGTATTTTGTGTATAATTTTCAGATACGTTTTTATTATTATTATTATTATTATTATTATTATTATTTGTGCTGTTACTGGATACGCTGTGAAACAGGGTTTTAGGCTTTTTTGTGTATATTACTTGTCGACATGTGTTTTAGTCACCATAGAGGATATTTAGTTTTGTATTGATCACTTAATTTATTTATCTGTTCCTGGAGTTTTTTATGTACATAAAAGTGAAAAAGTTTCAAAAGCAGTAAAATATGATTTAAATTATGTTTAAGCACGGTGTCTGATTCAACCCTCTCTTCCTGTGCACCACCTCCTCTCCCTCCTCCTCTTCCTCCTCCTCCTCTTTTCTGCAGCGCCGTGCAGCTTTAATGCGAGCTGACACAAAGCAGGATCATGTTGGCTGTTGTAGCAGACACCATTTGAGCCGCAAAAAGGCGCCCCGTTTAGATTATGGCCATGTTTAACAATCGGCCCTACACGCCTTTGTCCAGCTTCTGCTCAGTGAATGCAGATGTGATCAAACATTTGGAAAGAACTACAAATTAGAAATGCAGATTCACTTGTAAAAAATATTGCGTCCGCACTCGTGACCATTGAAACATAGTTACTACACATTAATCTGTAATGTGTACAGATATATATCTATATCTATATAGATATATCAGCTGACAGATAGAGATTTATATCTGTAAAGTGTTCAAACAGTGTGAAAATACTATTTGGTAAAGCACAACAACTTAAACAGTAGTAATAAAGATCAACACAACGGGCTTCTTGACTGGACATATGGCATAGCCTATAAATATTTTGAACTACGGTCCAAGTTTGCATTCATTTTTTGTTGTGATGCCACCACAAATACCTGCACTCTATCTTAAAATTAAAATGAAAAACAATCAAGCAAGCAAAATTCTAATGAAATTAAATGCTACGGTTTTATAAAACAGGAAAAAGCTTTTAGAAAACACACAAGGATCGCATCAAATGCACTGCTGCAAAAGAGCAACCTATATTAAAATAATGCAAACGAGTTATTCAGAGGGCAGAATGGAAAGGAATAGAAAATGCAATACTCGTTTTTGTATTTTCATATTAAAACAATGATGAACTGAAGCTTTAAGATCGTCTCCTTTTTATATTTAAATACTTTGTTGGAGAGATGCTTTACTTTATTATTATTATTATTATTATTATTATTATTATTATTATTATTAGCTTCAGAGAAATAATTTTTTAAGACGCTCTGGCCTTGTTTATTTCCCTTTATATTCTTTTTTCTTTATTATTTTATGAACTTGAAGAACATACAGTCCTTTGTGAACATCATGTCTATAGGCCTATTTAAGATATACCAGTAAGGAAGCAGGAGCACTGTGGCATAAAATCTGCCTACCTACTCCCAGAAAAGGCGCAGCTGCACACCCAAGAGGGTCAGTGTTATTTCGCTGTATTCTCCCCGTGATTATACGAGTTGAGCCCATCAAACCCGGTATAATTACAGTAATTTCGCCCTTATTTATTCTAATGCAGTTTCCTATCTCTGAGGTAATTATGAGCAATTTTTTTTCGCACCGAGGATCTTTCTGCCTTAACAAAAGAGAATGTGCTCTGAAGGAAATTTTCTGCTGCTAAAGAAAAAAGAAAAAAGCGAAATAGGTGAGCTGCCATTTTGTCACTGTTCCCCTTAGACTAAGCCCAATGTGCGGCTATAAGACTGACAAATTGCTTGCAGGTGTACATCACCGAGTTGTCAATGCGGAGAGGCTTCAGAAATTAGCTAGGCACAATGTCAGAGTAACGAGTTTACTTCGCTTTGCATGCCTTGGTTTTTAAAGCATTGCAAAAAAAAAAATAAATTAAAAAAAAAAAGGAAGATTTTATTTTTACTGGTGGTTTACCAAACTGCAGAAGTGAATTAACTTTTTTTTTTGTTCATATTTTTAAAATAAGTTGTATGTTCACTTCAGAAAATTAGACAAATCCAGTTTGTTTCCTTTAATTTTTATTTTTTTTTTATTTTTAGTAAAATGCAATCTGACTTTAAGGTTAAAGCTTAACGACTAAACATCAAGCACCCACCTTTCAGTTTGAATCTTTAACTCCCTTCCCTGGAGCTTCAGGAACCAGCAGGGATGCAGCTGGGCGAAAAGCTTCCCCGCAGCACAGGCTCCACATCAGCGCTCTAAATCCCCGCAGAATGCCTTCCATGTGTCGGTCCAATGCTATAGCTGCAGAGTTCAGAATATGACTGAAAATCTCTGCTTTATTTCCCCTTTTTATAGGCGACGAGGGGGGAAAAAATTGTAGATTATTAGCATAAATGTTTACTCCTCATTACGCTGATGACATTGTGCACTCGAGATCTTGGTAATCTTTGGGGGAAATTATGAGTAATTTTTTTTAAAATTTAAAGCAGCAGTTACCATGCAATTCAGGCTAATTCCGCGTAGGCTCCACACGGATATAATTATCGTCGAGTCAAGATGTTAGGCTAAAAACTATGCATTGATATTCCCATTTATTATGTACATACAACTTTGACAATGTTGATGCTTGAAATAGCGGGAAATTGTCTTGTGTAAAAAATTACACCCCATATTAGGACATCTAAAATTGCGAAGAATTATATAGTAATTGCAGGCTTTCAGATTTGAAAGCCGGAATGCTCCAACCAGAGCAAATGTGGATGAAATTACAGATCAGGGTTTAAATGGGGATAGGGGGGTTTGTGGCATTTACAAGTTTCCCAGAGAAACGCAAAACTATGAACCACAACAGCTTTAAATGGCACTGAGAAACAGAAAAAAAAAAAGATGTCGTTTCAGCTGCAAACATACTGATCATGAAAATCTGTCATACTTCTGGGCTACATATATCAGCTGACAGTTTACAGAATAAATTAAAGATATAGAATGTATTCAGCATGTTCATACATGTGTTAGGACACAACACAGGCTGGCTGCACGCCTGGAGGCCTGTCAGATACTGTCAGCTCCCCAGGAGGTGGAGGGCAGGGATGGAGGGTGGGGGTCTCCATCAGATATAACAACTGACATGCTGCAGTCCTCATTATGTGCAAGGAAAAGATCCCACTTTGTGGCCTCTAGTCGGTTAAAGGTAATAATTTTATCATTTTAATCCAACCTGACTAATACACACTCCACTGAGAAGTGAAAAATCAATAAAATTGACTGCAATTTGCATACATTTTACTTTAATAGATTTAAATGTCTTTGTAGAAATGATCTAATTAGAAAAATATAAATTTATTAAATATTTGAATTTACTGAACCAAACTAGTTAATTTACAGTAATGTTGCTCATCTGGAATATGAACTGGTTTGTGATTGTGGCAGAAATAGCAGAAAGTCAAAAACAGAACCATTTTTTTTTTAATCAGGTAGGTCGATACTAAACTTCTTCCTGAACACAACTACTGGTGTTCAATAGCAATCTAAGCTTAACTGAAAATCTAAGATGGCTAGAAAGTTTAGCCATAGCAATAGCACTTCAAAATTAGCTTACGCTGGATACACAGTTTTAAAATCAAATTCTAATGAAGTGACATGGAAACATTTCTGTGTTTCACTGACAACCTTACCTCAAGGTTAACAAGCTCAGCTTGCTTGGAGGACTGACTGTAGCATTAGCGCTGTTGACAAAAAATAAATGCGTAGTTTTTAAAACAAATGTACTTCAGAAATCTATTCTAACCAAATGTCACGTAGCCCCTTTCTCTGATAATTATGGCTAAGATATTATGTTAGCTAACGTCACGTGTCTCAGGATTAATAAGTGAAGTTTGCTAGCAAGTTGGACGTTAGCATTAGCATAGTTGCAAAGCTAAAGCTGAAATTACACTTAAATTCCTGCTTCAGCACAGAAACTTTCTCAAGGACAGGTTTTATCACAGTTCTCAACTTTTAGTAATCAGATATATTAATCCTTTTAAAAATCCATCAAATGCTAGCTATTAGCATTACAGTTTTCTGCTGGAAACCACAAATATTGAACAAGGGTATTGACTGACTGAATGCCTTCAGTTAATTTTTGTTGCCACCCCAAAATTTAGCAGTCCAAATATTAGGATTTAACTGTCACTGACTAATGCATTTTCGAACTTGATAAGTTTCAAATGATTTTAATACTCAATGCTAATTCTTTTTGCAGTGCACTGTACCAGCTGGCGTTATAACAGCTCATTCAATAGTCTAAAAAATTTAAATAATATGTTCAATATATAAAATATCTTTGGTGCGTGTTGCTTCAGTTCCAAGGCGTGTGTCTATGTTCTCTTCAATCTACGTGAATAATGTGGGTCAACTTGCTCGTCCTCAGAGATCAGAGGCTTGTTGTGAGACGTGAGAAGTGTTTGCCTGATGGTCTAGTTAAGCTCCAGGCTGTCTTGGATCTTGTTCCCGTCTCCTTTTCTCTTGCAAGGCTGAGTTCATAAAACGTCTAGGGGGAGAAAAAAAAAAAAGTCTCCCTGACTCCACAGAGTCTGAGGAACTTGTCTTCTTTTTTTGCCCTCCCTCATCTTTCCCCTCTGGCACGCCAGAAGCCTCCTGTAGCTACTCATGCTTCTGCTTTCTGCTCTTCTAAACAACTGGTAATGGAAAATACCAAGCACATACATTTGAAGAATCCCCCAAAATTTTGCCAACAAGGGTGGTTTTGATAAGGGACATATATCCATCTGCCCTGGGCAGCATTACCTGGGGGAAAACCATTGAGACACGAAAAAGTTTTTGTCTGTTACTCCTCAAAGTGACTTTGTATTGCTAGTTGCAAACAATCAAGTGGGGGGATTTTTGTGCTGTGTAAGCAATGTAAGTACACTGCGGCTAGCTGACGACACTGAAGTTGGTAACGGATTTGAAGCTTACAAGCCGGCATTTATTTATTTACTTATTTTAAACTCTCCAACTGTTCAAACCTTTCCTTAAGAGGAATTTGAGATTCATGTAACCTTTATTCTGTTTGAGAAATGCAAAAAAAGAATATTTTGAAAGGTTTTGAGCACTAGGACCACCTTGGCTAGATATAAAAAAGCACAAAATGTGGTCAGCCAAGTCAAGGTCAATGCTAGTTAACAGATTAAAAAAATTACATTTCTGACAAGTTACAGAATAAATAAATATAAGAACATAAACCTTTTTTGAAGAAGGCTTTTTGGTCTTTGTAGTTGTGGGTGTGTTGACAGCAGAATTGGGGTAGTATACAGAGGATTGGGACTTACTAAGAGCAACTTTCAAGGAATATAAACCTCTGCCTATCAATGCCATAAAGGTCAAATATCTACAAATAATTACAAAAACAATCCAACAGAATTGTTTTATTAACACATAATAGATAACTGTGATGTTAGCTACTTCAAAGGTTTGCTAACTTAACCCAAACCACCCAAGCTAATCAATCGTCATAGTCGGTTAGCAACCCAAGCTAATTAATCCTGCAGAGCTTAAATAAGGTGGCTATTTGCATGAAAGCTAATGGTAGCTTTCATGCAATGTTAGAAATGGTAGTTTCTAACATTGTTGACTAACCAAGAAGTTTCCACATTTCTTGTAATAATGTGAAATAAATGACCTTTTGATTTAATATTGTTTAAAAAGTATAGCATATGTTATAAAACCCACGTTTAATTTTGCTTCCTAGTAGGCCTATATAAAATATAAACTATATGTCTACCATGATATATTGCAAAAGTAAACCATTGTTTCTATATTAAGTGCCACCAGTACGTTTTTCTCTCACATATCTCCTTGTATTTTACAAGTTCTGTTTTATAAGCTAAAAATATCGGCATAATATTAATTAGCCTACACGTTTTATCGCTTATGCCAAATTACCCAAGACAACCGTTACTGTTGCTTAGCAACCAAAGCTCTACAACGGAGACGAAGAGCAAACACTTAGCACCAAGATATTTTGTAAGTACCTAGACGTGTTTGTATCTGTCTGGTTAAGGAGTTCCTACATTTTGTAGTTAAATTATGTTAGATAAATAAGGATTTGGCGCTTTGGAACTCTTTGGAGTTGCTCCCGTTTGGAAAGGTGAACAAAGGTTGAATAGTGACAGTCGACTGTCAGCTATGAGGTAGAAATATTCCTAAGCTATTAATCATGTCAGCATCTCCAGATGTGTTTGCAGCTGTCTTGACAAGGACTTTTAGCATTTTATGCTAATTATATAATTATTATTGCTAAAATAATTAAGGCGTTTCCTTTTAATCTGACTTTTAATGAGGATGTAAGTTGATATTTGAGAGTACTTTGATGATGTATCAAATAGTTATTATGTTTTAATGATATATCCAGCTAAATCTTTCCATAAAGAGTATGAATGTTTTTCCACATGTTTCTTAACATTAAAATGCCACTAAATTAAGGATCTAAATTTTCATATTTTAAAAAAAATTATATTTTAACTCCGTTTTTATGCAATAAAAATAACGAAATAGTTGGGGGGTTTTCTTTTTTACTTTGAAAAAAATTAATTATTAAATGAACCAGCATAGTCTGAACAGCATAAGTAAAAAGCTGAATGCAAGAGCACAGGAAACATTTTATTTAAATAACATCTGACCATATATGAAACACTGCTAAAATAAATAAGACCAAACCACAGTAAAAATGGAATACAAGTAAATCAGGGGTGGAACAATCAGTAGCTTGTACGGTGATTAATGAATTTGCACCAACATCCTAAGGAGAAGAGTCAGAGCAACAAAGACTGTAAAAAAAAAAGTGATAAAATAAGCTATTTACAAAGACCTTTACCATTCTTGTATATTTATATCAACTAAGCTATCTGTTGAGTGAATATGCTATTTTTCCCGCAGAACAAATTGAGGTCATATTGCAAAAGGCACAATACAGTTAAGATATAATTTTCGCTACATCTGTGACAGCCAGGTTGTCCTGATGTCAAAGTTTTTAGGTTTCTTTTCCAGAAAATGTCAAAAAAGTGACGTCCGCGTAAAAGTAGGCTCGTAACCTTGCTGTAAATGCTTTGGGTAATAGTGGTTCATTCATCCCTCACACAAAGAAAATAAATAAATACAAAAATAAGTGTAGAAATCTGTGTCCATCACATCACCAGCATCAGAATTAGTCCATGAACCTGTCTTGCTGCGTTAATTTCTGCTAGCTTCTGCGCGTAACGGCGCACAAGAGGTTTGTGAAATCAAGGTATTGGCATTTATTTATTGTCCGACTTAGAACCGATGCTTTGTTGTTGTTGTTGTTATTTTTATTTCAGAATATCGTCCCAGCGCTTAAAGCTGAGTTGTGGTGATGTTGGACCAAAGGAGGCTGAAGATGCGTCGTAGAGTTCGTAGTTGAATACCAAGAGTAGTTTGCCAAAAACGACGAGGGCGCAGTCGTGTTGGGAGGGCTGCCGCTGCTCTGAGGTAAAACCGAGCTGACACCGTTCATTCTTTGAGTCTGTGGAAAGTCCCAGGCAGTAGTCGACGGAGACGTGCACGGAGGAGACTCACTGGAAGCAACGTGTTGCTCTGGAGGGATCTCGCCACTTTTCCACAGCTTCTTGAACTTGGAGCGGCGGTTCTGGAACCAGATTTTGACCTGAACCGGACACAGATAGCAACACCGATTAACCACATTTAAATCTCCATTCGTCAGTTTAATTAGGAAAGTTGACATGTGACAGCACAAAGCCTTGCCTCAAATGCACCCACCTGTGTTTGCGTAAGGCCCAGCGAAGCTGCCAGCTCGGCCCGTTCTGGCAGAGCCAAATACTGGGTCTTTTGAAACCTTCGCTGAAGCGCAGCCAGTTGGAAGCTGGAGTAAATGGTTCGAGGTTTCCTGACCTTCTTTGGTTTTCCATTAACCATCCGAATTTCTGGCTCGCTTTCTTCTTTCTCTAATGGGAAAATCAAAAGCAATTTAAGTTAGGAATTTAGCTACTTCTTTTTAGCCAAAACCTTTTCTTTTTGCATATTTGCAGCGGTTTGCTTGCATGAAATAATTAAATACAGTTAGATGCATCGAATTAAAATTTTGGGTACAAATAAGTCATGTATTAAAAACTGAGAAAGGAACTTGTTTTGAAATAAACTTAATTTCTAATTACACTGCACAAATAATTTTGTGCATGCTGTGCAAATTTGTGTCCCGGCAAAATGGTCAGATGTCATTCTGCATCACAAACAAAATGCGTAAAAGTCGATAAAATGCGTGCATTTTCCAGGAAGAAAGATTACCTGTCTCGGCTGGAGTAGGAGAGGAGTTGGAGCCATAAGAGCCATATGCACCGTACGAAGAATTAAAACCCAGGTCGTATGACTTTGCATTAGGATATGGCACAGAGCCCGTGGCGCTGCCGTGGTACTGGTAGGAGCCGAGCTGGCCAAAGGGAGACCCGGCGCAGTGCCCTGGCTGCTGGTTGTTGTAAAAACTGCTGTCCGTCGCGGTGGAGACCGGCAGAGTAGGGGACTCCTGCGATTTGTGCAAGCTGTGGTAATTGTTTGAGGTAATCTGGTTCGAATGCATATCTGTGTTCAGGTTCTCAAAAACCCCCGTCATCTTGGGCTGGGAACGGCGCAGCCTCGGAGACGATGCGTGCGCAAAAAATGGCAAAATGTCTTGGCAAAAAGCACGAGTCAGATCTTGAACCTTTTTGTGAGTCAAAACGCATCCCCGTGCAAACTGTGACAAAATCAGCGGAAGGTGTGTCCTCCTCTTCTCTGTGGCATGTGATTATCTGCCACGGTTGGCGGAGGGAGCGCATTTATGAGAGAGCGAGAGGGAGAGCTCCTGTGTCTGAGGCAACCAATGAGTATAGGGCTCCACGGCTGACTACTCCCCACGCCAGTTTCCATTATTTGCTTAGGTCTATGTTTCCTGGTTGTCTGAAGACATTACAAAGAATTAGAAAGAAAAGAAACACTAAAGTCACAAAATATCAGGATCATTGTTTATCTCTTCTCTCTATTTCGACAGATAAACAAGAAGCAGTGAAAATAGATATTAGCAAAGGAATCGCCACACAAATGCAGTAGATTGTTTTAACTGGCTTTTCTTGCAGTTTATTTTTTTATCTTCAGATTGTGCTTACAGTGCGTTATGTAGGAGTCTGGGTGTGTTTATTGAACGGCCAGTATGTGTCTAAAAGAACATCTGACTTACCTTATATAAGAGGTAAAGGGCAATGGCCAACAAGGATGCAGAATGGACTTAAACTGTGCGATTCACACTGGATGCTATCATATGATTTCCACAGAGTGTTACCACAGCGCACCCAAGTGTCGAAACATGCAAAACTTCTTTCTTTCTTTTTTTTTTCGTTCATTTTCCACACTTCCTGCAAGTGGACAGCAGACACCCCCTATTGATTTCGCTGCTATATTACCGGTCTATATTTAGATCCTATCTAGTTTTGCTGTCGGGCAAATGTAAATAAATTAATGACTAAATAAATAAATGGTCGTGTGTAATTTGATTTATTACACAGGTGCGTTCGTTCATTGCCACAAGATGGCAGTATAGTTCCGTCTACTTAAATATTTTTCTGTTTGTCTTTTATGAAATGCCAGTGGTTGATGAAGTTAACATTCATCCATCAGCAAAGCCAAGAAAGAGGGTTAGAGTTCTTAAGAAGATTAATTGAGCTAAACAACTCTGTGGAAGTTTACGGAAGAGTTTTAGTGATATCTTATTTTTGTTGATTAAATTTCTGACTTGCAAGACAGACATACAGCTAACAGATACACAAGTTTAGCTTTTTGCACACTGTAGAGGATTAAAGCACACAACAAATTCCCTGCTTTAGTTCTGCTTGGATTCCAACAAATACTTCTGCTTACTACATGTCTGAATATTTGTAATTTTTTGAAAACGTTTTTTTATTTTTTTTTTATTTATTAGTTTATATAGATTTCATTATTATTTGGTTGATTTACCCTTTAAAACGTCTGTATTTTCACAAGCTTTTCACAATGGCTTAAAGAACTGGTGTAACTGATTCAGATTTTTCTCAAACACCTTTTCAGTACCACACTTTTATGGACTGTCTTATGGCTACTCTAAAACACAGACTTTGTTGTCCATTGAAGATTGTCACTAATTCATAGGGATGCTTAAGCCTATTTTGCCTACACTTTAACTTCCTGGCTGATGTGTTGAGATGTTTCAATATTTACACACAGTGCTTTTTATTTTATGAAGTGAGCCACTTCCTCCTCACAAACTACAACACAATGCTCCACCTCCATGCTTCACAGGTAGGATGGTGTTTTCAGGCTTGAAAAGCTTTTTCTCTTCTTTTCTCCAAATGTAATCATGGTTACTGAGGTTATTCAGAACATCCTTCAAAATCTGTGTAATTTCTACGTTGTTTTTTTTTTTTTTTAATTCAAAGGCACATCAACATTAATTTATCAGAACCCAGTGAAGAGTAACATCCACTGAGTATATTTTACTTCCATGAAGTTATTCCACTGGTTAAAGGCAGCTTTTAAAACAGCTTTTATAGTAATATCCTGAACTTAAGGTTCAATAAATGTGGGATAACATTTTATCTGTCATCATTCAGTGTTATTCTGACACAGCAGTTCTGCAACTCCAAAGGTTTGTGACTCATTGTGCTGCATCTTGTTATGAATGTTTTCATTCCAACCCCAGGCTGAGAAATGCTGACAGCATCATGCACGCTCATTTTCTTGGCCTAATTAAAATCTCTCTGCAGCCGCTGAATACAGGAATTTGTTGCAGCAGATTATTTTTCTATTGTGTTCTGTAAAACGTTCTACAAAATAAGTAAAATAGTATTTTATTTTTAATTTGTAGTAGCTTTAAGCTCTTGCTGTTGTTGATTGTCAATGATTGTTACTATGAAATCTATTCTTGTGGTTTGCTGATAAAAACTTGAACTGCTGTAGGATAGACAAATACAGTATGTATATATTTTTTGCTATAAGGGCCTATTATGTTTTAAATTTTTTGTATTAAACTGAAAACATATTTAAAACCATCTTCTACTACATAAAATGATATCACATTATGAAGTTATCAATATCTCAGACCGTCTTTTAAAATTAGCACCAGAAGGTGCTGTAAGCTAAAAAACACAGACTCAAAAATATTTTGACAGGGCACCATTTTAGAAAAATATAGACATTTTCAACCCCTCTTCTTGCTTGGTAAGCTGAAAGCTGCAATGTCAGCCATATCTGGTAAATTGATCCTAAATGATGTTTTTCTTGTTCTGTCACAGAACAGCTGGTATAATGAACCTTTCATTGTTGAGTGGCTTCAGGGAAATAAAGGTAAGTGACCATATGAGAATGTAATTTATTAAAAATGTATTTATTTTCTCCAGAACTTTCAGGTAAACTAGTTTTTCTTAAACTAAAACTCTAAGCATATTTATAACTCCATCTAAAAAGAAGCAGAAATTTAATTTATATCCACTTTTCCCCTGCAATCAATAATTTAGCATAAAGCCTCACCCCTGTGTCACCATTCATTATTAAAATACCATAAAAGCATCAGATATGGCATAGTCACACTTAATATTTTAAGTCAAATATTTTTCAAACACCAACTCAACTCATCCTCCAACTTTTGAACTGTTTGGGTGATTTGATTATTTTCACTTTCTTTGTAATTCCAGTATTCTTTTTATTATTATTTTGATTTGTGGACATTTACAACATTAACTTTCCCCAGTTGAGCTTCATTGACCTTACACCCATCCGTCTTGTATATATTTTAATGATTCAGTTGTTGCTGTTATTGTACTGTTTGACTGTTTTTTGCAGCAGTGTTTGGGGTGGGAGGTTCATGTTTACATTTCCTTGTGTTAAACGGAGGCAGATTCCTGTTTCTGCATTGATTTGGTTGTCGGCTCCTTTTCCAGATTTCCTGCTGAGTTAACTAGGGCACTGAGTTCATCACCTTGGCAACTCCCCCTTTAACTCAAATCACATTATTAGGAGTTTTTCACCCTTGGCATAAAAATGCTTTTACACTAACCAAGGTAGCAGCAGGGGCTTGGTGTGTTTCTACATTGTTTCCAACAAGTTTTAAGCCGACAATTCAGAGTCAGCCTGGAAAATTTCTTTGGGACTCACCTCATGTGTTTCTTACAAACATGGAAATGATCTACCAAGTGTTTCTTGACCTCTCTGCTTCAAAGTTTGAGCTTGCTTGACTCCGGACACGAGCAGAGTTTAAGTTGGAAGTCTTTGGTGGCGTGTTCTTGACTGGGCATACGTTTCCTCACAATCAGACAGTGACTTTCCCCCCCTGTGAGAAACTATTTTTATCAACAAAAGCTTTAATGACGAGTGCAGGCCGGCGCTAACAATGGTAAGGAAGTGACCAGTGTTGAGCTCATAACAGATGCAGAAGTTGATGTTCGATGAGTCATTCATAGATGTTTGTTAAAAAAAAAAAAAAAGTTCCTTTCGTGTTTCTTATTCTGCAAACTGGACAAAAAAAAGTAAAATACCAGATCTAGTCACTGTTAATACTGAAAGAAAAGCCTATTACTTTTAAATTTTCATAGTTTTGAATGATTCTATGAAAGGTGTAAAAACTTTACATGCAAAGCCTTGCAGAAGTATTCATACCCATCAGAGTTCTTTGTTTTTTTATTCCAAGTAATAACCTCTAACTTCCACCTCAAATTGATTATTTTAAGATATATAATTATTACTATACAATTTTGAAGTAGAAGGAAAATACTATTTTTTCTAAACAGATAAGTATCTTTTAAGTGTGAAATGTACATTTAACCCTCCTGCTGTTCCTTGGATTTTAAGGATTGATTTATACATATATAGACTATATAGACTCCTTTTTTCTTTTTTTTTCTTTTTTTACTAATTAGGTGACTTCTGAAGGCAATTGGTTGCACTTTTAGGGACATCAGAATGAATGGGGATGAATACATTATCCTCAGCAAAGCTTTCAGATTTTTCAGATTATGTGCTGCTTTGTGAAGGACTCTCAAAAAAGTCCAACAAAATAAAACACGGTTTGTACTTTGCAATGTGACAAAATTTTAAAAAGTTTAAAGGGTGTCAATGCTTCTGCAAATCTCTTTACTTAATAAATTCTGTTACTGAAACTAGTCTGTTATACCTGTAAGTTCCTCCTTGAGTACCGAAGCCTCACCTAATAATTATTAAAAGTTCAGAGTCTAACATGACAAAAGCAAAAATGGTTTCCTATTTTGGCGGGCTAACAAAGGACTCCCCAGAGTTCCCAATGTTGCCTGCATGGGCCCGGTCAGAGGAGGAATAATGAGAGGTCTGAGAGGTTCTGCTCCCCTCTTTGTTGATTCTGTGGCACGCCCACTCCCTCACCACCCCCACCCTTTGTGCGAGTGGAGCGGAGCAGATTTACTGCGGATGGCCTCCTCACAAAGGATCAGCGCCCTGTCACAACACGACCAGGATGAGCTGCTCCAACTTTTACACAATGTGTGTTTAATGAACAGCCACTGATGCAGACACAACTTTTGTTTTCATAACTCCTTCCACATAACAGCGAGTAAATATTCCACCCTATCGGTTTAGGGAATCACAGCTAAGATTATCTAATTTCTGCTGACCTTGGTTTACTTTATGCTTGCTGAATTGCGAAGAATTCACGCTTATCTCAAGGACAAACTCAAGAAAGGTCAAATACTTGCAATGACTGTTTGTTTTATTGATCTTGAACCTGGTAGTCCATTGTACTCCAGTTCTTTCTTAACGATGAATAAATCTATTCACATCTGTTTTGTCAAGCATTCCTAAATGTCTCAGGTTGTGCATCACATACATAACTTACAAAATATAAAAATCTGAGCTTTACTGTGATTTCTCAACTCAATCCCAGAAGATTTTACTCTCTTATTTTGACCTATTTGCAATTCTAGACTTTTGCTCAATATCAGAAAAGATAAACAGAAATTTGAAACATTCCAGTTTCTTTGTGCTTCATAAATTGACGCTTCCAACACAATTAGGTATCAGTTACAGTATGAATAAGTTATTCTTATGCCAAACAATACAGTCTTTTTCCCTCTTTGACTGCAGCCCTTAGCATGATTTAACTTCTTGCATCACCAGCTGGTAACTGGGAGTTTCTTGGCTCTTTGTGACACTTGGCTTCAGTTTCTTCTCTCTGCCCATGCGACATGGACCCAGTTTTGAAATCCTAGTATCAAGTCATACTGTCTCACAAATAGTGCTGCTGTTTGAGATCCAAGAACCTACAAATGTCATCATGTTAGACGCCCAGTGAATATAAACAGAATCAAGCAGATATTTGTACAGACACAAATCTGAGATTCACTGCTTGTAAATAAATAGGTCAATCAAATAGCTGAAC
Organism: Brachyrhaphis roseni; assembly: GCA_903066815.1. Taxonomy (NCBI): domain Eukaryota; kingdom Metazoa; phylum Chordata; class Actinopteri; order Cyprinodontiformes; family Poeciliidae; genus Brachyrhaphis; species Brachyrhaphis roseni. Next base: position 29,020 of record CAEFZY010068742.1, read on the forward strand.
ATTTTCTACATTTAATTAATTGCTGTGAAGAAACATTGTTCTTAATGTAGATACAACATGAGTCGTGGGATCTCATAGTCATCAGTGGTACTTTATGTGTTGGTACACAGAAAGCTGCTTATAAACAGCTGGTCATTTTGGAAATGCTTTCTCACTCACACCTCAGTAACTTTTGGTCTTGAATTCCTCCATCTCTCTGATATTTTGTCCCTCAGGACATTGAAACTTCAGCAGCACGCCCTTCTGGCCCATCAGGGTTTGGATTTCAGAGTCTTGAAGACCAAAAGTGTTCAACATGAAAGGAGGTTATCAGAGTAATCCATTGGAGAAATATAATTGTTTTTGTTCGCTAAACTGTATTGAGAGGAACTATTTTTCAAACTGATTATTATCCTTTCTTTCCTGTTGGGACCACTTTACAACAGTGTGGTACTTTACTTGTGAGAGATTAGTATGAATAAAGACTGAGTCAAGTTTTATTTTTTTTTAAATAAAGTAAAGCAGAAAATTATCTGACATATAAATATTACTTTAGGCATCAAAACAAATAATATTCACAAAAACTAATAAAATAAAGTTACAAGTTGTGGTGAAAAAAAATCCCTTCTGGCACTTTTGTGTTTTTATTATTAAACTGGTGAATCTTGTTCAATTTAAATTAGGGATATCATTAAACATTCTCTGAACTTTAAGAATCTAAACATTCATAGCATGAAAAAGGAGTCATCAGTGAATCCTAAAAGGCAGTTCTGTGATTTGACATTTTTTGGGGGGGGTCAGGAGGGGGTTGCAGACCTTCCTCATGTGAGTTTTCATTTTGTTTGTACAAAACCGCAACTAATCTTGAAAGAAAGACGCTGTCACCTGCAGGGCTTCACCTGTTGGACTCGCTTCTGCTCTCTGGTTTCTCTCTGATCCTACTGGCCTCAGACTATACGAGGCCTGGCAGCTTCACCTCCTCTCACAGATCCTGTTACATCTCCACTCAGGGCAATAATGGAAGTAACCTCAAAGAAAAGACAGTTAAAACACCTTCACTCTGCCAAACAGAATGCACCAATTACATTAAGTCTGGTACTAAACCTGCTGAAAGTAACAAAACTATTTACCGTACATGGATTTGGATTAAGTCTGACTTTGTGAAGGTCGGACTCATTTTTTATGTATAAAACTTTAATAAGACACAGTGAAGCAGACTCAGTACTTGATTGAAAAAAAAGTTTTATTTATCCTACTTACCCTTAAAGAAGTTCACCTTACCCCAGGGTAGCAACCCTAACATTCAGATTGAACTACAGCTGAGTTGTTTAGGTCAAAACTAAATTACAGGGTCAAAGGGCCCTAAAATGGGTTGTTGTTTTCAAAACATTGCATTCACATGCCACCAGTTTCAGAAATGTTTTAATTCACATGGAAACACAGAGGCTATTTTTATTCTCCTAGACCTGAAAGTAAAGCTAAGCATGAAGTATGGCACATTTGCCTACACAGGAGGCTAGTGGTAAACACAACGACAACAAAAAATAAGTGCTGAAAACTACGAAGTGTGACTGGAATCTTTGGTAGGACTTTTTGCAGCTGCAGAAGTTTTAGTTTTAGTGAGGTTTTGCAGCAGCTGCAGCACCTGCATGAATCCACCATTGTTGTTTGCAACTCCAATCCTTATGGGCAACTGGTCCAGAGTTGCAAACCCCTGATTTAATATAACAGAATTTGAAAAGGTTTAAAGGGCATAAATATTTCTGTTTGGGAGAATACATGAAAGCTGTTACTCAGTTATAGTTTTCAGGTTTATTTTTAACACACCTTAATTTGATTCATACCTGGAAAATGGGACTATTTTACATTCATTTTTCTTTGCCCGACTATGGGAAGCTAGTACTTATCTCCAGCATTCATTGGGTTAGGGGTGATATACCTTAGACAGGTCGCCAATCTGTCGCAACGCAAACAACCATGGACACAAACACAACCTCCTAACGGTAATTTAGGGAGGATAATTAGCCCAGCATGCATGTTTTTTGACTGTGGGAGGACCTTGGACAGAACCCACGCATGCATGTTGGAAAACATGCAAGCGCCATGTATTAACAGGCCTGGATTCAAACGCAGTACCTTTTGCTATCACTCAACAGTACAGCCAACTACAATTATTTGTAGTTTGTCCAGTTTTTTCTATAAATCCTTTTCCAGAAACACTATCATCAGGACACTGGTGTCCTCAAAACTTCTAACTTAAATGTGAAATGAGATCTGAGATTCGCAATAACACTAAAGATGCATCCGTTACTAGGTGATGTTGAGTTAACCCTGCACTGAAACTGGTGGGTGCAATGGAAAGGCCTGTGATGTGTTCAACACACAGCAACAGGAATGCCTTTCACTTATTTTACTCTAGTATCATTTGCAATTAGGAATGTGACGAAGACCCTGCTGCACCCCTCCACACAGGCATGCATACATCCAGCCCCCTCTTGCCAGCACACACTCACTCATACTGCTACAAACAGAGGCCTTTCGAACTTCAACAATACCCACATTGTGTGTTCTGCTGTGTGATCTTGGCCCATTCTAGTTCAGGCTTCACACCTCCATCCAACACCAGCAGAACCACCGGGATGACTGGGCATGAAATATGAAGGAACAGCTTTGAAATCCTGGCAGGTTTTGAAAGGTGACACATAATGCCCCGTATCACTCCAGATCGCGATGAGAAAACTTCAAAACATCTCAAATGCCATTTTCTTAAGAACCAGGATCCATAAGGTTGTTTGTGAAAGTATGATTTAAACATTTAGGATTTCAATCTCTAGGTTTTTTTTAAATACTTCCAAATGATTAAACGCTAAACAATAAAAAAGTCAACATTTGATTTAAATCCAGTGACAAGCTCAGAAGATGATCCAATCCTTAATTTGAAGCCAAGAAGCTGTGAGATGACTGACATGTTAGACCCAAACGCTCTCAAGCAGTAATTATTTATTAATGAGCATCAGCAGGTGTTCTTAATAATGGAAACATAAATATTGTATTTAGAGTCTTGTTGAGATAAACCTAAGATTACCAATAGATATGCCCTTTGAGCAAAGAGCATTTGTTTTAAAAGCTCAGGGGTTTTATTTGCAGTAAATCTTGTTGCTATGAGTGTGTAAACGCTAGAGGAACAGTTTACTGGCCCTGCAGCCAATCGTCTCCTGGTTGTCTAAAATTAGGTGGTTTATTTACCCAGCTGACGTAAACACCTACTGTTCACAACAGCAGAATAATCTTTCAATGCTTCCAACACAGGTTACAGTATAATGCCTCACCAAGCATATAGTGCTGTGATTTTTGTTTCTTCTGTTTTGACTTTTTTGTCAAACTTAAATATTTCAGATCATCAAAGTCATTTTAATATCAAGCAAAGATATTCAGAGTAAATAGAAAAAAAATGTGGTTTTGAAACATGAAGTTAAACTGAGATTGCAAAACAGCAACAGTGATACAGATACAGGACGAATAGAGTCATGCTGTGACCTTTAAAACCTTCAGAGGCTGCAAGTCATGAGATTCATCTTTGCTCAGAGCACAGATTAAAATAATGGCAGGTTCTGTTTCAAAGTAACCACTGTTACTGGTTAATCGTGTTAAAAGGAACAGAACTGAGTTAATACAAGTAGAGAGAAGTGGATTTCCTATCATTAAAGATGACAATAGCAACGCTTCCCCAACCAGGTCTTCGTTTCATAGCAATTTTGATTTAATTGTTTTAGTTTCAGCTGCATTTAATGACGATAAAAAAAAAATCAATCAAAGCTCATTGTTTAATTCACAGGGTACAAAATGGTCGAAGTTTAAGAAATAATTAGTAACTACTAAGTTTTAATGGCAACTCTTTGTAAAACAGAAAAAAACAACAACAAAGGACCAGATAAGAACTGTATTGGAGGTGAAGGAGAAACTAGTTGCTTCATTAGTTAATGTTTGAGTCAGAAAATATTTGTTTGCCATGAAGTGACTGAGCCACTGAAGGCAGTAATTTCTCTTGGTTAGTGGTAACTGGTGCATCTTTTACACTGTTTTGTTGTTTATAGGAAATGAACATCCATCTTATACATCCCTTGGTGTATTTTTAGCTCCTGTTTTTAAGAACCGCTTTGCAGAATTGGTCAGCAGCTGATGGACGGAGGATTGGGTGGGACTGGATGAACACATTTTTTGAATCTCATTCAGGAAAATGCAGTCATAGCTGAAGTCATGAGCTTTTTTTTCTTGACAACAACTTCAAAGTATTTCTTAAAAAACACAGATGAGATAAAGTGCCTAAATGACTTTATCTCATTTAGACAGAATGGAGAATTTGGGTTCCTGAGCTACATGTATGAAAAGGATTATTTAGCTGTACTATTTAACATCGGTTACCTGTTTAGTGTGTGGTTTTCAACTCTAGCGCCAGACCCTGAACACAAATGTAGCTGATTGAATGATGGTTTTCTAAAAATGGTTAAATGCTAATGAATGAATAAATATTTATTTTAGGGTTGGTTTTTTTTGCTTTTCTTTTCTGTTTGATCTGAATTTAACAATCCAATAACCAAAAATATACATATGATCCTTATTTTATTGAAAGATTTTTAAAAAAAAAAATAATTTTATATTCTGTTTTTCAATTTAACTCAAAACATTTAAAGTTAAAATGAAATTATGTAGCTCATTACAGGCCCACGTCACTTTGTCATTAATCTGAATAACGTTTAGTATAAGGTTACTTTTATATGTTTAGTTTTCTTACTATTGAAAGGTAAGGGGGCGCTGTGGAGCAACCAGTTAAACAGTCGGCGGCTGTCCTCATTAACAAAGTGAGTAAGGGTGGAAGAGCAGCGGGACACCCGGGCTCTTACCTCCTGGACCGCTGGACTAGTGTGGACCTCGCTGCCATGGTGCTGCTGCAGCAGAGAGGACACTTTGCTGTCCAGGCTGCGCTTTTCCTTCTCTGTCATCTGCTGGAGCCGAGCGGACTGCGCGCTTTCAACCTGGACACCGGTCATGTCATCAGGAAAGGCGGGGAGCCGGGGTCTCTCTTCGGCTTCTCCCTCGCTTTGCACCAGCAAGTCAATCCGAGTAAAGTCCTGTAAGTGTTCACTCTGCGTTTATTTAATTACTCATAGAATAGCGCGGTTCTGGTGTGAGGGAGAGGGACCACCAGAGGGGATAAAAGAATTTAACGGCATATAAAGTCACTTTAAATTAAACAGAACAGTTTAAATGAACTTTGCATTTGGTTTATATTTACAAATGTTAAAACGTGAGAGATCCTCTGCAGCAGGAGATAATAAAAACCTTTTAAGTTTTTTGTGTTTTTTGGTCTAATCCTCTTTCCTTCCTGAAGTTAAACCCACATCAAAGATTTAGTCGATTATGGGCTGTTGTTTGGAGGATTTCTGACTTACATCCATCCAACATTTATGCTTTTAGACTGAGCTGCAACGTATTCATTAAAGCTACAGGGAGAGGTCACCAATCTCTCAGAGCTTCTTGGTACTTTTGTTTCTACATTTAGAATGATGGGTGAAATGGAAAGCAGAAGAAAGAACAAACAAGTGGTTTTACAGTGGGTCTAACTATCATGCAAATGTGCCTGTGAAAGGTTCAAATCAGGGAGCACAGCCAGAGGTGGAACATCTGCTTCTCTTCAGTTTTACACCTATTTTGCAGATTTTTTTATTATTTTTTTATTGTGTGTCTTCACCTCAGAGATTGGATCAAACAGAACAGTTTACTACCAAATTGCTCCCTGGCAAGTAAATCTGACAGCTACACTAGTAAATGTTTTTCAATATGTCGCTGCACTTTAACATCCTGATTTTCTTTTAACTGATTGTAGGGATATCTAAAAGGTTAACTTCAAAATGATCCAATTTTGGAAAATCTAAGGTGTTAGAGGAGAGGAAACATCACTTATTGGCGGCGTAATCTTGTTGGCTGATCTTGCTGCCTGTGGCTGATAAGACTCACTGCCCTGTGGAATGTTATCTGACTACTGATTTCACCGATGTAGGAAAGAACAAGCTGGAGATTGTTCTAAGGTGTTTTCTTACAAGGCTTCTGGACAAAAAAAAATATATTTACAAGATTTTTAAGTGAACATAAAAAGAAGCAGTGTGATGTCTCCCAGGTTTGGCAGCATGAAGTGATTTAGGGCTGTGGAAGTGATGTTATATTTGTCAGGCAAACAGAGTCCAGAAACATGACACTGGCTTGATAGTTTGTTTTCTGCAGGTAGGAGCAGAGAGCAGAACTGTCTCTTCACAGACTCCAGCTAAAATGCATCTATGGACTGATTCCATGCATAAGCCAGATGTGTCCAATTTTACAAAAAATAGTAAATAATAAAGAACTTTAATGTTCCACTCTGTGTCTCGTCAGTCCACAGAATATTTTCTTTAAAGTCTTGAGAATCATTAAGATGTTTGTTTTGGCAATGCAAGACTCATTCTCTCTTTGGAACTTTTCCATGGATGCCATTTTTGTCCAGTCTCTTTATTAGTCATGACTCTGACCTTAATTGAGTCAAGTGGGATCTGAAATACTTTAGATGATTTTACAGGTTCATTGTGAGTGAGTCGCTGATGCTCTCTTGGAGTAATTTTAGTGAGTTAGCCACTCCTTGCCCGGAAGGTTTTCTCTCTGTGGTTCAGTGGAGTCTTAAGCGTTAGGAATGTCTTGGTAACCTTTGAAGAATGACAGCTTGTCATTTTTCTTCAATTTCTGTTGTCAGACAGGTTCTATTTAAGCCATTTTTAAAAAAATCTGCAGGTCTAGCAGTAATCATGCCTGAGTGTGGCTCATGAAACTGAACTTTTGCTTTTCAAAATAAAGTGATAATTAGGAAATCCACTAAAGTGTAAGTGCTAAGGTCTGGTATCTTTTTGGAATATAATGGGATAAACATCTGTTATTATAATTACTGAGTAATATGAGCTTGATTATCAGCATAAGGTGAAAAAACATCCTGCCAAGCAACAGACTTCAATATGAATAACGGGAAGTGTAATACATCTTTGTAACGCATGGGATATATTTTAAATAATTTAAAGACTTTCTTTGATGAAAAACAATGCAAGCACAGCATAGTAAATGTGAAAACAAGAAGCTGCTATTGCTTTGACAGAAATGTTCTTTGACTAAATTGACTGCTGACAACTCACTTAAAAACACACATACACTCTAGAGCACGTTTATCTGTTAGCATTATGGACCCGAGAGCTAAGGAAATGTAGTGGTGCTCCTGGATTGGCTGCTTTGCAAACACCAGCCAATAGCAACACTGCCTAAAAGCCAAAGTCAGGGTTCAAAGGTTTATGCCTGTTGCAAATAGCTGGTTATGTGGACGTCCTTAACCTGACTGAATGCAGCTTGACATTGGAAGATTAGAAAATAAAGGGAGAAGTTGCTTTTATTCCTTCTGGTCCTCAAGGTACACTGCCCTGCATGTTTTAGATATTTCCTTGCTTCAGTCCAGCTGATTTCAATTGATGACTGATTAACAGGCGTTTGTTGAACTGCAATCAGTTGAATCAGGCACATTAAAGCAGGGAAACCTCTAAAACATGTAGGACAGTGTGCCTTGAGGACCAGGGTTGGGAAACATTGCTTTACACATATCAAATATTAATTATTAGCAGTTTTGGACTATGCTATTCATTTTAACACCTGGAGATTTTACATTATCCCACTAGATATAAGCTGTAAAACAGTAGAAAACAGCTGTCTGCTCAAATGAGACTGAGACAGATAACCAGAGACAGATGAACATCGCTTAGTCAGAATATAGAGAAGTCAGTGGTTATTTTCTGCTCAAATTATTGATAAATTTTACATCACTGTAACATTTATGTATGTTACTTTTTCATAGCAAATGGGGCATTTTCAGACATTTCTGTTTAGAAGTGTATATGAATTCCTCAACATCTTAGGCTAAAACAACAATGTTTGTTGTCCCTTTTCTTGTTTCTTATATCAAATTAAAAATGTCAGAGTTTTATGTCTGGAAATGCCGTTCTCAAGTTGTTTAGTCATTTATTCTTACAGACTTTCTCAAAGAGAAGAATTTTATTACCTCCACCAGAGTCTCTCTTTAGTATTAGCCACATTTTTTAACCTGCTGTCCATTAATAGGTAAGAAGTATGACTAACATGACTTTCCTAAGAAATCAGTGTCACAACTTAGTCAGCGATGTCTGTCCACTGGCCTTTGTTGAGGCTCCATGGCAACCAGCCGCATCCTCACCTTGGTCATTTGATAATAGACAACTTGTAAAAGGAGATACAAGTTGTCTGTTATTGTCCACATCATTGAAGCTCATCTTAATCATTCAGTAAAAATTAAAAAACCCTGCATTGAATGTTGCCTACAATAAGTGTTTCCCTCCATACTTGTGCAGAGTTATTCTAGAGCTCGAAACATTTAGGCCTCCAATCAAGACATTTCGCTTTTCCAATTTTAAGCTGTTTTCTCTTGTAGCTTTTTTTTTCATCACTGGTATCAAATTTAAAATGTCATAGCTTATTGGAAAACAGAAACTCTTCTCCAATGTTTATTCATTGAAAACATTTAGGAAGAACTTTCTGCTCAGTTTAGATGATTTACTTCAGAGACAATTTATCAAAATAGCTGTCAGAAAAACAGTGAAGTGTGCTGATACAGAGATCAGCTGGTAATTGACACTTTATTGATCCTTCTTATTTAGGACTTAATCTTTATCTTATGTGTATATCTTTTTGAGTTGATATTTTTGTATTTACAGTTCATTTCTAGTTTAGCTTGTAAGGTGTTTATTTTTACACTGCACCATTTTTTCATTCTGTTGTGTCATCTCTGCTACTCTTATTTTGTACTGCCAACTACCTGCTGTGACAGCTTAACTTTCTCACTCGCGGGATTAAAAAAAAGGATTATCTTATCTTTCTAAATTTTCACCTGATCCATGGGCTAATAAACCAAAAACATGCAGAAGCTCAGCGGAGCGCACAGACAAGGGTAATGACTAACTCTGCTGTAAAACTTTAAGAAACACTAACTTTATGAAAACCACAACACAGCAAAGTACTACACTCGTCCCATCTGTCTTCTCTGAGCTCGTGTGAACCAAATGTTTGATAATGATCGCTGGCAGCTGCAAATTTCTGCCAGTTTTCACTTCTAGCCTTGATGGGATTATTGTAAATCCTGTATGTGAGGCGAGGAAGGAGACTTTACACAATCCTGCATGCACGCTTTTTTTTTCCTGTAAGGAGACGTGAACATGTGGATAGCATTCCTCTTATCTGATAGGGAGCCTGTTTAGCTGTTGTACAAAACTCTTAGACACTAAATCTGAGGAGATTTTTATTAGTTTAAATAAAACTCTCACGTTTTTTAGATTATGTTAGGCTGAGTGAAAGAAGATTCCTGGTTTACCACAGGAGAAGCAGTCAGATACCTCCTGGATGAATAAGATGTTGAGTAAATGATCTGGATTCTCTCGGCGAAACCAGAGAAAAAGGCCATTAGACTGGACATGCATGACCATCTGTGAGCATGTAACCCGATAGATTAAAGGCATCGGTGAATCATCAACTGAGACATTCCAGTCAAACTTCCCTAGCGATAAGGACGTTTGTCTTAAAGCAGAGAATATAGAAACTTGTGGACTTTATGGCTCAGTTGATGTGATGCTGAATATTTGCACCTTCTTCTGTGATGCATGTCCAGCTGTTTGCAGCTCAGCAGCAGCCAGAGTGTTTTGTGTAAAGTGAATCAGTGAGAACAGCTGTGGAGGCTCCTCTAGCTAAGAGGGTACAGCTGTGGGAGTCCTGGTGCTCCAAGACGTCCTGTGAGGTAACTTTGTGAATCCATACTGGCCTCTACCCGTTCTCATTTACTCTGCAGTGAGAGACGTAATGTTTTGATGAGGATTTTAGCTGAAAATGACTTCTAGATGTTAAAACCTGATCAATGTGATTGTTACCGCATTTCTAATGCGGTTGGTCTAGGTTTATTTTCCTGAAAATATTATCAAAAACAACGTTATCATAAGTGCATAATTTAAACACCTTATCATATCTTAATTTCATCTGGTTGAAAAGGTTTGCTTCAAAATGACAGCCTGTAAACAATCATGAAGCTTCTTCTGGTCTCTTCTCCAACCCAACAATACTGGGTCACAATATTTGACCTAATATTTGGTAAAAACGACCCAAGCTATGTCCCAACAGCAGAAATTAAAAACGTAAAGGAAATGCCAAGGAGGTTTTTGTGTGCAGAATTGCAATATTGTTATGAAAATTATGATGACGCTGTTGGTTAAGATGAACATGTGCAATATATAACTCAATGTTCTCTGAATTAGAGAGAAAATTAATGAACAATTAGCTAAAGTCCAACAATTAGCTAAAGTCTAACTTTTAAAAACCTCTAAGAAGCAATAGAAAAGGTTCATCAATATTAAAAGAAATGTTTGACTCTCTAAAGACATTTGCACATCTTTACTTCCACTGTGCAAAAGCAGAGGGATTTCTGTGTTCGCAGTTTTTTTGTGTAACCTAACATCTGTGGACGTTTTTTATAATTATTATCACTTTACCATATGCAGGTTTCTCTTTGGTTAGCAGAGATTCTACCAGCAAAACTTCTGTGGCAGGATTAAATCGGTGTAACTGCTTGCTATTAATTATCAACAGTCTATGTTGTCATCACTGCTGCATTTCCAGGTTTTAATGTTTCTCACAAGGTGCAGTCAGAGGGTTAATGGTGCTTCGTTTTGATTAACTACACTCTCCAATGTTGCATGAATTTGCAGTGAAAAAGTAATTTAAAAGTACTGAAATTCCACCTCTTTGCCATGTGGAAAAGTACTTGAATGTTTTCTCTTGCATGTTGCATTGTTAGTTCTCAAGTCCACTTTCAATGTTTATGTTGTGCTGCTCATATTTAACTACCGGTACATGTAAAATGCCTCTCAGGAGATTTTTTTGCATGTAGGCCCTGTGAGTTTTAAATTCACTGAGACTTGCATCTTTAAGCTTTGAGGAGACTGTTTGGACACATCATTTTTCTCAATATCACACAATGTTGTATATTGTTTGTATCTACTATTGTTTATTTTTGTTTGTTTTTGAAGAATGTGCTCATCATATGACTTTTTTTTTTATTGTGCAGCAATCAGATTGTGATACCAGATTATGATATTATCTCTTTAATCAGGCTCTGATGCAGAAAGGTGCAAATGTGAAATAGGAGCTGGCTGTAAAGTGTCCTGTGGTGTGTTTGGATGCCTCTGGTCCTTGTTGAGCTAACGAGGAGCCACAGCACTGCATCACAGATCAATAGATGGGTTTGAGAGGAAACGGCAGGGTCGCGGGGAGGAGAACAGGGCGGGCAGGGTTTCCTCTCCCACATTTGAAGAAATAAACTATTGTGAGTTTAAGAATGGTGAGTTTGGTAACACACACATGACTCTGTAGCTTCTCACTTTTAGGTTATTTAATATTTTTTGTGAACTAATTAGATAAGAACAACAACCTGACCTCACTGCTGTTTAATCTTTCAATCTGACAACCTCTATCTTAAAGCTCTTGAAGCTGTAAATGTTTTATGACATTTACATAGATGTAGTTTTGAACAGTGGATATGAGATTTTAGAAGAAAACCTATAAATATGAATAAATATTCACAACAAAGGTAATCTGCGGTTCAATACAATCCACATACAGTCAGTTTTAACTCCAATTACAAACAGCCCAACAGTCTATTTAATTTATTACATTGTCATATCTACAAGGTTAGTGCAGCAGATTGTATGAAATATCCGATGATTGAGAGAAACAACTCCCTTTAATCAATCATTTGCTTCAGTCGGATGCAGGCTGAGAGATCTAAAGGGAGATGCCTTTTAGATGGTCTAGAAATGACGGCTAAACTTTTAGTCTTTCTATCAGAAGTTCTCTAATAGGGAAAAAATACTGAACTTTAAGTTCCTCAATATAAGAAGAAGCCCTGACATGAGGAGGCGGTGTACCTGTTGTAGCTGATTGCTTCATGAACTTTGACAGAGAACACGAGCTAGACTGTGGTTTTACTTTCCATATTTTCACAACTCTGACGGTGTCAGTCAGAGGTTTGCTTGACAGCTGCAGTCTCATCGTGTGAAAATACATCCATATAGGTAGAACTTTACAAGTATGTTTCTTTTGGCCATAAATGTCTACTGAGAGACTCCTAAAACCTTCCAAAGTTCTGATCCAAAGTCCAGATGATGAATAACTCCTTGGTGTCAAACACCTTTTGAAGAGAAATGAATCCTAAAGAACCATCTATTAAGCCCTTTGATAAGTTCAAAATTATGTTGATTATCATCTACCCCTTGACTAGTGGTATGAGTCAGCCATGAGACACAGTGTCCTCCTTGTTGGCGCTCTGTGGCAGTTTGAGTTCAGCCTGAGGTTGGACATAATAACTGCATTGTTGAGAAAGCACCGAAATGCATTGTCTACTTCTGACCCACTTTGGGCTGAGCTTCAGCTGACAGATGGCCTCACATTTGGCTCTAAAATACTTTGACACACAGAGGAGTTCATGGTCTATTTAACAACTGAGGCTGCCAAATCATCACCCTTCCACCATCGTGCCTAACAGATGAAATCCTGAGTCTTTTTCTCATCATACTGTCAAGAATTTTAGTAAGATTAAAATGAAAACTGAGGTCAGTAAAGGCCGGAAGATCAAACTTTTTGGTTTTTAAGCTTGATTTTGGGTTGAACAGAAGTTGTCTCTAAGGTTGCTGCTGATGTCTTTCATCCTGGCATTGTGTTAACACAAACACCTGTAAGCTCCAGACGTGTCACAGGATGAAAATCCATATTTTGGGGGCATGTGAACACCTGCAAACTAGATCAATTCTCAGCAATTACCAGCTGTTTACAGGCTGTGGTGTTAGTGTTTCTTTGTGCTAGAAGCTGCTATTTACCAGGAGGCACTGTAAACACTCAAAATCTTACCAACAATTTTGGTCTAGTTTTTAGTGGAAATATGTTAGTAAACTTAAAATAAGACAAACCTTGCTCATAAATAGCTTTTCAGCAAGATATAGGAGCTTGAATAGAGACAATAATCATTTAATATTGATGAGAAAATACTTAATGCAGATTATTTCACTTATAACCTGGGAAAAATGTCTTGTTATAAGTGAAATAACCTGCCAGTGGAATTAGAAACTAGACCAAAATGACTTGCTAATATTTTGTGTTTTTGCAGTGTGAGGGAACAACTCATATGCTGATACCATTTGAATTGCACAACGCAAAGCCAAACCTTGCCTTTATTCAGGTGATAACACTAGATGATGATTTACATAATCAGGCATTCAGTCGGCAACCTTTGATTTGGCTCCTACTGCCTAAGATGCAGTTGAAGCAACAAAGATGTACTTAGGTTTTTTCTGAAACTGCACTATTTATGCAAATAAACAGGTTTAGATGTGTTGAAATTTATGGACAAAAATAGAATAAAAACTCTTGCATGTAATCAGTTTTTTATGTTCCTCTCAAATGGGCTTGAAACATTTATAGTTATTGCTGCTCGGAATATCAGGAAAATGTTTTAGTCTTAATTGTCCTTTTGCTAATTTGACTGGTATTTTGGGGAAGTTTGGACTTTTGCTCTACAGTATATGTTTGTTCCTTTTTATTGTAATATTTGTGTTGAAGATAATAGTTTTGACTATTATCTTCTTTATGAACAGTTCTATATTAGTTATGTCTTTGTGAATCAGTTTTTTCTTCTGATATGCTTTGAACAAATGGACTTGATAGTGAGACTGCTGAGAGGAAACTGTGCGTCAGCGAGGAATGCAACAAAGGTCTCTTCATGGAAATGAAAAGGGATGTTGTGGCTTAACAAAACGTGTGTGAAACAGTAACCTGACAGGATGCCACTGTTGTTTCATTTTTGACTGTCGCAGTTGTTGAAAGGGCGGCATAATACCCAGACAAATGAGTGTGAGAGATTGGTTTACTGATCATTTTCTCTTAATTTGGTAAACAGTGTTAGGATGGGCAAAAATAAATTAAAATTCTAATTATATTCTGTTTTCTGGGCTTGCTTTCTGTCATTGTCACTGTTGATATGAACAAAATATTCCATCTACAACAAAATGCTTCTGTGTAACCTTTTTGAAAAGTGTGTATTTGAGTGTGATTGAATCTCAAATGCAGCATTATGATGGAGGCAGCTAGCGTACAATCTTTAAAATAAAATGTTTCGTTGTGTTCTTGTTTTCTCAGGTTACTGATTGGTGCCCCGAGAGCCAAAGCTTTAAAACAACAAAAATCCAACGTGACTGGGGGCCTTTTTAAGTGTGAAATCTCTGAGTCTGATAATTGTGAGCGCGTTGAATTTGATAATGACGGTGAGAAACCAATCGACCTGCCTACTTACCTACTATCCTACCTGCCTGTTTGAATAACACAAGTCTTGTTTCTTTCTCTTGGGTTGCCTTAACTGAAAGAGGATCCAAGCCAGGAGAGTAAGCAGGACCAGTGGATGGGTGTGTCTGTGCAGAGTCAGGGACCCGGGGGAAAGGTTGTGGTACGTCACAACACATTTTCGTACCATTGCTCTCTGTGTCTTCGTATTGCTCTGCGTAGCTGAACTCTGGATGACGCCGTTTCAGACGTGTGCGCATCGCTATCAAAAGCATCGCACAGGATCCCAGTCTGTCCTCGGGCACTGTTACGTCTTCAGTCAGGATTTGACCATCGACTTGTCCGATGAAATGGACGGAGGTGATTGGAAATTTTGTCAAGGCAGAGATGGAGAAACAGACCATGCACGGTATGGAGTCTGTCAACAAGGTCTGGGGGTCACCTTCACCAAGGACTACCATTATGTGGTGTTTGGAGCCCCAGGAGCAAGAAACTGGAAAGGTCATTATCATTATATATTCCTTAGACTGTTTTTATCTTAATCATTCTTCTGCATCCAGTGTTGTTGCATCAAAATTTTGAATTCTGAAATTCTCTCCAGGGATGGTGCGAGTAGAACAAGATAACATCACATTGATAGAAAGAAATATATTTAACGATGGACCGTATGAGTTTGAAAATGACAACTTTAAGCACCCCAACAACCCTGTCCCACCCCACAGCTACCTTGGTGAGTTATTTACCAACAAAACAGACTGTACATAATGTTTGTGTATCACTTGGGCTACTTTGCAAAGACAGATCCGACTGTTTGCTGCAAACATGAAGTGCTAACATATATCATACCAAGGCTTTTACATAAGATGTACAATATTGTGCTTCCTCTCAAACAACTTACAAGATCATAAGTCATAGCAGCAGCCAATGTATGTGTGTGTTGGTTCCTCTCAAATCAACACACACACATTGATTGAGTAGATTTTACTCAATCTGGGTGGAGAGTAACTTTTGGATTGACTAATACAACCTATATTGGGAAAACCTACCTCCAAAATACATGAATTTAGGACATCCTATGCCAGCCCATGTGTTTGTTTAACACATTTGGGCACAGACTAGAAAGAGGAAGGGATAGAAGAGAAACAACTGAGGTCTGTGTCAAACTGTGGGTTGAAATTATGTCAGTTTCAATGAGATCAAACTAATGTGTAATTACCGTCGTTTTTCCATTCTCCTTATAAGCTACAGTAATTGTTTTTGCTCTATATTGCTGTTTCAAATAAAGGGTTCTCTCTGGACACCGGGCACCACATCATGAAGAACCGTAACCTGACCGTGGTGGCTGGAGCACCGAGAGCCAATCACAAGGGACTTGTAGCCCTGCTGATGAAAAAATCTGTTGAGCAACTTGTAGTGGAGCAACTTCTGCACGGGCCGGGACTTGCATCCTCATTTGGATACGATGTGGCTGTGGTCGACCTGAATGGTGATGGGTAGGGAACGTTTGTTGTTTTTATCAGTATAGCTTATACCAGTTACAAAACATTAAGTTAAGTTGCTAAGTTGTTGGATTCATTTGTGACCTTTAGCTGACGCCTTAGTTTGCACATTGGGTACAAAGAATATATGATCATTGTATACGACAACTGGTAGATTCCCCAAACCAGAAATTTCTCAAAAATTGAAGAAGAGATGAACTGAAGCTGAAATTAGCCAGGGAGGCTGTAAAGACAGCAGCACTAGAGGAGCTGCAGGAATTTTCAACAAGTGCTGGTGGTGCGCCTGTATAGACCCTGCAAGACAGAATTATTCTCTTGCAATTAAAACATTCAGGCCTAAATAAAATCCTCCAAAGTCTTCCTTTGCTGAATGTGTTACGAAATCAAATTTGATCTTCTGGTTTAAAATTTGTCATAGAAGGAACCTCCGTACAGCAAACTACGGTGGAGGCACCGTCATACTCTGGGGTTCCTTTTATTTACAAAGAACTGAGGTTATGAACAGGCCCAAGTTTTGGCCTAAAACCTTACATCACCTTAGAATTTCATCAGATGAGGAAAATTCTCCTGTAATCTTTGAAGGTGCTGCAAGTTAACGGTGTCCCTATATTTTCTGTATATGATTTAGATGGCAAGACATTGTCGTGGGAGCCCCTTACTTCTACATGAAGGACACAGACATCGGTGGAGCCGTTTATGTTTATATCAACAAAGCAGGACAATGGGATAATGTAACTCCGACTCGCCTAAACGGGACCGAAGATTCAATGTTCGGACTGGCAGTGGAAAACATCGGAGATATTAATCAGGACTCATTTAATGGTAATTTATCCGCTTTGAAACATAAATCTTGTTTTCGGGCATTTCGCACTTGCTGACTGATTTTTCAAAGTTATCAAGAAGAGAGTAAAACCACAATTAATTAGGAAAATCTGTTGGCCTGACAATTGTCAGTCATACACTTAAGAAATGTGTTCTTTGTAGAAGAGAGACAGTGAAGGAAGCTGCATTTAAAATTGTTGACGCTTTAGACAGGCTAATTGACATCGAATGATAGGCGCCAGCTCCCCCACTACTATGGAAGGATGAATATGACACTGCATCCTAAATGTGCAGCCTGACTCTTGAAACATGATGGTGGCAGCATCATGCTGTGTGTACGCTTTTCTTTTGCAACAAGATGGTTATACTTGATTGGGATTCTTAAAGCCAAATACAGGACAATCATGAAAAACTCAGCAAAACTTGAAAACTGGTCTTATCGACTCTCGCCATTCAGTCGGAGATTGAGATGCTTTAAAAAGAAAAATGGACGAATATTTTAAGCTAGATGTGCAAAGCTGGCAGAGACACACCACAATAGATTTGGACATAAAACTGCAGCATAAGGTGCTTCTGCAAAATATTGATGCAGGGGTGGAATACAGTAATGCAGGACACTTTAATTTATACCATCATTGTTTTTTCCACTTTGAAATGCTGTGCTTTAATGGGTTGGTCTATCGCATTAATCCCTGTTAAATACACAGAAGTTGTACTTAAAATGTAACAAGGCCCAGTTTCGAAGCGAAAGCTGGATCAGACAAATGGCAACATGTTGGTAAGGAACAGGGACATGAATCTGCAAAGGAGTAAATAAACCTTTGCAGTCTCAGCAGCTTGAGTATATAAATAATCATCAATTATACCTGTGCAGATATTGCAGTCGGAGCTCCACAGGACGACGAGGGGGCAGGAAGAGTCTACATTTATCATGGATCTGCACAAGGGATAAAAACAACTCCTGCACAGGTTGGTTCTAATGACATTTTGTTTTAGTATCTTTATTTTTGTATTGTGGATTACATGTGTACATGTGTACCTTTGAAACCTGAACAAGTTGGATGTCACCTCTCAAGTGACTGTGGTTTCTCAGTTCTCTGTTTTTTCTTTCTTTCTGCAATTGTAAAGCAGAGTAGGGTGTTGTTCTCTCTTTATTCTTCTTTTTTTCCTCTACCCTTCTTTTTTTAACTTTTTGTTCCACCTTCTCTCTTTTTCCTTATACGTATCTATCAACTATATATCAAGTGGAGCATTATAGCTTTTGCTGTAATGCTCCTCTTGTGAAAGTAAACATGGTGAGATTCTTCTTGACAATCAGACAACAATTCTGAATCCAGATATCCATTCTTTACTTCATCATAAGCACATTTTAATTATAACTATAAATTATGTCTTTTACTCCCAGCAGTTAAACTAATGCAGATGCAACAAGTATTACTGCTGTACGGATTCTGGTTAATTTTTCTTCTCACTATTCTCTAAAATCTCTTCTACTTAATTTCAGGTCCTTTCAGGCAAAGAGCACAGCCTTCGATATTTTGGATATTCTCTGGCAGGAAACATGGACCTGGATGGTAACTCTTATCCAGACCTGGCTGTAGGATCTCTGTCAGATGCAGCTTTGATTTACAGGTAAACATGGAGGAAGAGGAAAATAAATGAAGATTTTACTGTTGTCTGTAATTCTTTAATTTAACAACCTTCTTCCAGGGCAAGACCGATTGTTAACATCAGGAAAAACATTACGGTTTCTCCTGAAGAAATTGACCTCAGTGTTGGCTGTGATTCCAGTTTTTGGTGGGTCTTCAGATGTTCTTACACTCAAACAGACTCTGCAGACAGGATGTTCTGTTTGTTAATTTTCCTTTTTTTACCATTAGCTTCACTGTGAAAGCATGTTTCAACTACACAGCGACATTCTACAACAAGAGGCTCAGTGAGTACAAAAAAAGCCTTTCATGGTGCACAGATGTTTACTAGTTTTAATAAGTCTGATTAAATTTTGTCCTGCAGCAATCAGCTACTCCATAGAGGCAGATGGAGAACGCAGGAAACAAGGACTGAACTCCAGAGTGATGTTTCTGACTGAGACTCATCCTGAATCAGACGTCCAGTTTAATGGCACCTTGGAGCTCCAGAATCCAAACGCAGGACAGTGTGTTAGCATAAACGTCGGGCTTAAGGTAAATCACAATTGTCATATTAAAATTAGCTTGAACTTGAAAGATATTACAAGTGAAAATATGTAAGTCTGAATCCCAAAAGGTCTTTTGGGATTCTGACTTGTTTTGTTACTGGCTAGTGTGTTTAAATAAGAAAATATTCAACTTATTCAACTTTTAACTGTGTTGCATTTGCACAGGACAACATTAAGGACAAGATGCGCAGCGTTGTCATTGAAGTTTCTGCAGAAATTATCAAAGCAAAACTCAAAAAAGCAGGAAATGGTCTACTTCAGATAATGCCAGTTTTAGACGCCACCCAGCCAAGACAAGCCGTCACAGAGGTAAAAAGTCACATATCAGTTTTAACAGTGTCTTGCAAAATTAATCACATCAATTCAGTTATTTATATTTTACCATTTTACAACCATCAAGTTCAGTTAATTGTATTGGGATTGTATGTGATAGACCAACACAAAGTGGTAACCTTTTGATTTAAATAGAGTCCACCAGTGTGTAAGTCAATCTCAGGTTCTCCAACATCATACAGCTCTGATGTTGGAAACAAGAAAACTATTAGACATTCAGTGTAAAATCTGACTTTTATGGAAGAGCTGCAAGAAAAAAACCATTGTGCAAAGGCAGAAGAATAATATACAAAACATTTGGAGCTAAATTCAGACCAAACCTGAAAGAAAACCTGAGGCTGCAGAAGACTTAAAACTGGGACAGCAGGACATTTACCTTAAACACGCAACAGCTACAATGGGATGATTTTATTGTTGTGTTAGAATGACCTAGTTAAATTCAAGACCCAAATCCAATTCTATATCTGATGACACTTGAAAACTGTTCATAAATGTTGACTACTCAATCTGGTTCTTGCAGCTCTGAGAGCACCAAAACGTGGTTCCAAAAATCATTGCCTGAATTAACCAAATATGAATACACTCCACACTTTTCAGATTTTTGTTGTCAAAATACTTACAAAACTATGTGTCACTGTTCTTCTACTTCACATGTTTGCTTTACTTGATGTTGGTCTAGTAAATTAAATGTCATTGAAATAAATTTAAGCTTGTTGAGATGTGACAAATGTAAAAACGTTGAAGTGCTATGAATACTTATTCATATCAGGTTGTGGAAGCTGATATTTTTCATTTTGTTAATGACATCTTGTTTTTGGTTTATTGTTGCAGGTAAACTTTGTAAAGGAGGGATGTAAAAATAAAAGGATTTGTTATAGCAATTTAAAAATGGAGAACAGTCTGCACTACAAACCAATCAGCAAGAATGAATTCACCCCGTTAAACAAAAGGTTCAAATAAAAATGTTGTATTGTTAAAAAAAATTATAATGTAAAATTATGTCATGATAATTGTTTGCAAATCCAATTAGTATTAAGACAAAGCTCTGAGCTTGAGTTTATTTACTGCTGTAAAAAAAAAACTTTTAGTTACAATAAGTAAGTCTGCTTTATCTACATTGGATAAGATTTTGAGCTTCTAAATGTGAATTTATGTTAGAAATTTTGTTTCCTCAAAGCTGATTCTTGGGAGGTTTGTGTATCTCTGCAGCGCACATAATATCCCAGAGTTTATGCTGACTTACGAGAAGAAGGACTTGGCTGTGAAGGTGACTGTGACCAATAAAAATGGTGATGATGCCTACGAAGCAAAGCTTGTGGGGAAATTTCCAGATATCCTGTCGTATTCTGGAGTTCGATCTGTAAGTACGAGTCCACAGTGAGAACTTTACAACACAGCAGCACAGGCATGACAAGCAGTAGGACGTTTTTGAATGTGAAAGGAAGATTTCCTTTTTGATGTTACTATATGTGGTCATGTTTTCACATAATGCCATGAATTTTGAATAGGGGTAGAAGACGTGTAATCTACATATATGCACAGTAAATCAAATTTTAAACGCTCCTTCCCACTATTGTGTATCTGCTTTTTGTGTCACTGCCATAGAAAGACATGACAGTAATGAACAACAGTGTTCCAGCTTCACTTTGGTACATTTTGACACTATTGCATGCAGAATTTGATCACAAGATGTTTAAAAATGTGGTAAATTTCACAGCCATCAAAGCCAGTGTATGTTGCTCATGTGTACCACTGATTGTCAATGCAACTGCAACACAAACATTGCACCATTGACGCAAAACTTTTATCAATTAATCTCACGCCAAGTAATGCAGATTCTTTGTGTGAACTGGAGAAGATTTACTCACCTCGGCATGTCGGTTGCTTAAAACTAAAAGTGAAGCAAACAACCCAACCCACTTTTTTGATAAATTTGACTAACACTTTTCTAACCACTTGGGGGATTCTCATAGAGCAAAGATAACGTACCCCTGTCCCGATGAAGCAGAACACTGCTTGACCTAAAACATGATACACATTCTTCAAAGTCATGAGTTAGCTTGATGTTCTACAAAATTCATTTAGCATGTTTAGACCTGTGTAATGCAGGTTCCTCTTATGCCAGCATGGATGGAAAATATGTAAAACGAGTGGATGCAGGAGCCTTATTTAAGCCTCCTTCACACTACATTCAGATAGTATGTAGTGTGAAGGGGATGTAGTGCTTTGAGATCTCCAACTTTACAGTGAAACAGAACTATTTTTATCTTGGGAATTTTAATTGAATGGAATTTGCTTGGTCAAAATCTGCGTGGATGTGAGTGTTGTTTAAAAATAACTTTTTCTTTTTTTTTTTTTTAGTCAAACAAGCAGATTCTTTGTACTGCCAACCATAATGGATCTGAAGCAGAGTGTGAGCTGGGAAACCCATTTAAGAGCAACTCAAAGGTAAACATATGAATTTTTAAGAGTTGCTTGACAAGTTATAGCTGCTTTAAGGTGAGATATGTTTTTTTGTGTTTTTTACACAAGGTCATGTTTTACATCATTCTGAGCACTGCGCACAATGCTGTAAAACTCGACACCACTGAGTTTGAGATTGATCTACATCTCCAAACGTAAGTGATCTGCTCATTTCAATAGATGAGCTTCACATATTGCAGTGATGAACTGTATCATGTTACCTGGAGACCAGGATGGTATAGATGACTTTTCGTGCCACTTTAATATTCAGGATGGAGTATAAAAGTTGCTCTTCACCAGCAGTCGCAAAAAAATCAAAAACAATAAACCTGAAAGGGGAAGACTGCACTTTAAGAGCAGAAATCACGTTGTATGTTTGAGATATCAGATGTTATAAAATAGGGTTTTTAATTTTTCTGAACCAAAATATTATTACGAATGTAACTTTTTAAATATCAATTAATTTTTTTAAAGATCAGCTTGAGTAGTTTGACTACCTTTACTAAAATTTAAGTTTGTGGATATTATCTGAAGACCTATAACTAAAGTCTGAGATTTTCTAAAGGCTGTCAACATTTCCAAATCCAATTGTGTCCCTGTGGTTGAAGCATAAAAAGGATCAAGTGAAGCAACTTTACTGCTCTCTGATCCTCCTTCCTATTATCTGATAAAAATTTTGCTCTCTCTCATAACGAACCACAGACATTGTCTTGATGTGACAATCAAGAAAAATATGTTTCCTTTTGAATAGCTTCTTACATGTGCATTACTTTTTATTTATCTTTTAAATATCTCACTAACAATAAGAATAAGGATTCACTCAGTAGCAGCTTTCTTATTGAAGATATGGTATGTTCTAGTTTAATGGACTGATTTCTTTGTAAATCTCTATAGTTAACTATTTATGTTTGTTTTTATCTGTACATGACCCCCCAAAATATTGTTAATTGTAGCTGTCTTTTGATAAAATTGTATTCTTCCCATTTAGGACAAGTTCTCAAAATATTTCCCCTGTGAAAATAAAGAGCAAAGTGATAACTGAATTTCCTTTGACATTGAGTGGGTAGGTATATTGATGCAGATTATATACGTATATATGAGATGTGTTTATTTATTTATATAAACTGAGTATTTTTCTATTGCCCCATCAGTGAAGCCAAACCCAGTCAGGTTTCCTTTGGAGGTGTTGTGAGAGCAGAAACTGCAATGAAAACAGAAGAGGACGCTGGAAGTTTGATTAATTTCACATTTAGGGTGAGTTTAGTCATAACTTATGTAATAACATTAATTCTTGTTCAAAGTGTTCTATTCAGGAGCTGGGCCATCTGAATTTCTCCTCCAGATAAGTAACTTGTGGACGCCTTCGATCTCTCCCCCTCCCCTCACTCTACACATTCATTGGCCCAGAGATAATAAAGATGGGAAATGGCTTCTGTACTTGGTGAAGGTCACATCTCATGGACCTGAGAAAATCACCTGTTCTCCTCACTCTGAAATTCACTCTCTCAAAGACATTTGGGTTGGTATTTCTAAGTATTTGGTGTTAAGATGTTATTTTCAGCTCAAATATTCCTGCAGATATTTACAGCGTTGTTCTGTGTTGGTGTAACATGAATAAACGTGATTTCAGGAGACATCTCCTTCCCTGACAAAACAGGAAATTGTCAAAAAAGAAAGAAAACTTGGTGCAAAAATTGCTTTTCGTTCAAGCAGTACTAAAGTTTTGGTGAGTTGATTTAAATATGCTTTGTTTTAAACATGCAGATATGCAGCGCTTATAGGTTTATCTCCTATTTTGCAGTCCTGTGAGAAGGAAAGCAAATGTGTGGTGCTAAAGTGCCCCCTGCAGGGAATTGATGGTACTGCAGTTGAGCTGAGATCTCGTCTGTGGAACTCCACCTTCATTGAGGTAACAAATTGTAGCTTTTATTGCTTCTTTTTCCCCATCGAGAGTTGGTCCGTGTAATGATGGAGGTCCAGATTGATTATTAAAGCTCTTGTTTCTGTTTTTGCACAGGAATACGCTTCCTTTCCAACCATAACTTTAGTTGTGAAGGCTTCACTTGTACTTGAGTCTCAGGCTCAGAACATTGTCCTGAAATCTCCTGACTTTACTGTAAGCACTTCATCAGCTGAGTGGAAATATTAACCTCAGCATTCTTGATATAAAGCCCCTGGGGTTATCATTTTTGTCTTAACGTTGTGTTTTAGGTGAAGGTGCCCGTATCCCCAGACAGCGACGTGGCTCAGTTCGGAGTTCCCTGGTGGATCATTCTGATAGCGGTTCTGGCAGGAATCTTGATTTTGGCATTGATGGTGTTTCTGTTGTGGAAGGTGAGCAAAGAGCACAAATTAGATGCAAATAAGGCCTTAACATCAACTAATTGTCTTTAATATTTGATTGATTTAACACACTATGTTGAAGCACTAAAGCAGATGATTGTATGGGCTGTGTGTGGTGAGTAGCAGGATGTCATGTCTAATAAGGAAAGATTTAATTTATTGAAAACTGATGAAAAATGCACACGCTGATATAAAATATTGGTTGGATTCGCTTTTTTTCTTCCTGTTCCTGTATTGGAAACTTTAATGTCAAATATCAGCATTTAGCGATAGCTAAAAGTCCTCTCTGTTTTGATGTAGTGTCACTTTTTAAAGTTCAGGCATGAAGCAATGTTGTATTTGTTTGTGACACAAAATCTTGATGAAAAAACACTGACGTTTTTCTTTCAAATGTGACAAAATATGATAACACAGAAGTGGTATCAATAGTTTTTCAAGGCGAAGCAACCGAACAGGGTTTACTTGATAAATGTATGTGCTATAAATAAAGAGATGTTTGTTACTTATCAAGTGCTTCTGATGAGGGATTTATAGTGGAAAGTGTCAGGAAAAGCAGCATAAAACATGTTAAATTAGTAGGTACCTAATGAGCATCTTTGTTAGAATCGTACGTTTTGGTGACTTATAGGAACAACTCTCTCAACTAACGTTTCTCGAAAAGTTTTGAGCTCCAACGCTCATTTGCATAGTTGTAGTTTGACTAACATTTTCTCAATTAATATGTAGTACAATACATTTTTTAAAAAGAACCAAATATTAATATTAAAAACTTAAATCTGGAAGAAAAGAAATGTGAGTTTAGATTGAGAAAGTCATAAAACATTCAGTGGATGATGACACGCCTAACCTTTGCCCACCCTTGTCCCTCTTCAGTGCGGTTTCTTCAAGAGACCGACTAAAGAACAATACAATGCTGCATATCACAAGGCAGAGATCCACGTTCAGCCCTCTGACAAAGACAAACTCTCTGATGAAGCCTGATTCTCTCTCTCTCTGATCAGGGGGTAAAGTCGACATGAAGTGTGATTATTACCGCAGCTGCTAACGAGCTTCGCTTTCCCAGCCAAACCCGCTGACCTAATGCAGAAACTCTCAATCAGACACATATTGTACTGAGCTGAAGATGAGAGTCATTTGGAGGCTTTCGCTTAGAGGAACTTTCTACCTAACATCAGC
Source organism: Brachyrhaphis roseni (assembly GCA_903066815.1). Lineage (NCBI taxonomy): Eukaryota > Metazoa > Chordata > Actinopteri > Cyprinodontiformes > Poeciliidae > Brachyrhaphis > Brachyrhaphis roseni. Next base: position 54,295 of record CAEFZY010068742.1, read on the forward strand.
AGAAAAGAGACATCTTTTTCTTCTGTGTGAGAGTAACAGCTTGTGCTCAGTAATTAGGTCGTTTTTTGCAGAATGTGTCTGTGTTCTGCCAAGAAATGCTTCAGTGTATTTCCGTGTGCAGCGCTATTCTCTGCAGACCCCTTTTCCTGACCTTTTCTGTAAAGCAAAACCTGCAAAGCATGTTTAACCATCTTGCACTCCTCTCCTTTATTTATCACCTTTGAAGAACTTCTTGTTTAAATCTCGTCTCTTCCCACCAGTGCGGGTTCTTCAGACGCTCCAAACAAGACGACAGCATACCTCGCTACCACGCAGTGCGGATAAAAAAGGAAACTCCGGGCTACGTTGATGGAAAAATGAAACCTGGTGCTTTAGAAAAGAAGCAGTGGATGACGACGTGGATCAACGACGACGATTATTCATGAATGTTTCTTTCTTTCTACAAACTGGTTGGATTAGAGCCACTAAACTTTAATGTTTCCTGGGTGTGTGGATAGAGTGCTTTTATTTAAATTGGGGTTGAAAACAATGAATTTACACGCTGTATAAAGGATTTTTTTTTCTTATGCTGTATATATTGAAATATTTCTGCACATTTTGTATTTATTTTTTTATATGAAAATAGCCATACAACCAAAGCTTTTAGGTTTACTGCTGTTTCTGGAGCTGTACTGTCTTTTTTAGAAAAGAAAAAACAAAAAACTCTAATTATTAAAAGAAGGTACAACTAGCTTACTTTCTGTAACATGGATTTAAACCCCTAGATTTCTACTTTGAGAACTTTTATTACAAACTTTCCTTTCTGACGCATCTTAGGTACAACATTAGGTCAAAAAATTAAATGATAAAAGCATAATTTGTAATGAGCTCAAGATAATCCTGAGCTCAAGATAATCCTGAGCTCAAGATAATCCTGAGCTCATCTTATGCTCAGGTAGCAAACACTGGAATGTAGATCATCACTGAATCTTTTTGAGGAATCCAAAGGGAAAAAAAATCAAACTGTACTTTTTTTTTTGAGTAATGTGTGTTATAAGTTGAATGGATTTAAAAAAATAAATAAAAACACTTGAAGACAATTTTGTTTTGTGAAGAAGTAGGCACTTTACCGTTCCTAATCTACACTTTATGAATTTTTGTTTTACTTCAATTTAATGTCTATCAAAACTTGATGATGCACCTTCTTTTATCATGTTCTTTCACAAAAGTGAATGAGTATAAGACAAAGCAGTTTTTAAAGAGAAATTTGTAAATTTAGTACAGAAGTGCAGTGCATTCACCATCACTAATGTTTGCACTGATGTCTCAGGAAGTAGCAGAGAAACCAGTCTGTCGAGTTCTTTCAAACTACTTGTCTGTTCTGGTCTGAACCCGGCCTTTAACTCCGCAGTGAGGCCAGAAGCCTGGTGTTAGCCAAACCCTTTTCCTGTTGGACCATGTATCCATAAACAAGTTTCAACCATCTAGCTGTTAGAATGAAGAATTAGGATTCATTCTTTTGCGTCAGTACTACATGCTGTATTGCATGTTTACACTGTCTGTAAGCTAGAAAGCCTCAGCTCAGCTCCAGAATGAGCCGTTTGTCATTCTGGGCAAACAGCTTCATTTATCTGATCACAAAACCCTTTTTTCCAGAAGGAACTTGGCTCATCCATGTCAGTAGCAAATTTCAGCTGTTTGGAGCAAGGCCTATTTTTTTGTTGTCCCTCATTGTTAATGTTAAACTGTCTTCAATGTGAACTGTGAGGCTGCTGTCCCTACATGTTGCAGTAACCTCAGCGGTTCTTGGGTCGTTACCTAAGTAAGTTCTGTACTAATAGGATAAAAAAAAAAAAAAGATCAAAACTGGTTTGGAGTAATAAGCTAATACTAAAAATCAACCTTATATAGAACTGTTATGATCAATTATACTGCCAGATTTATGCTAGGGACTTGATGTTTAATCAAACTTTAATTGGCATGACCTGACAACCTCAGCTCACCTTGAACCCCCAAAATGTTCAGAATGCAAACATACACAAAAAAAAAAATTGACTCAACAACTCCTTCTAGCTTGTTGAGTCTAGAAGGAGAGCACAGATTTATCAGCCAACTTTTTTGGGGGGGGGGATGAGCAGATCCAATCTTGAACATGTGATCTTTTCATTACTTTCTTAGTCCATTTTTCATTGATACAGGAATCAACAAGCACCAATTGTGCATATTTCTCTTAGCTTGTGTGTTTTAATTTATGTTAAACATACCAAATAGGAAGAATGCGCCAACAAATGACAGCTTTCTGCAAAGGACACCTACTTTGAGAAATATCCATTTTATTTATCTACTAATTCAAAAGACATTAGAAACATTTTTCCTCAAACACAGAAGAATTTACATTTATAAAGCTTATGAAATCAAAAATATTCATATTTATGCAAACCAACAAAGCTGTAGGGGTAAACAGGAGTAATGTAGAGGCAAAGGAGAAATAAGGAATTCCCAAAAAGTAGCATTATGTCAATGCACATTCAGTTCTATTTATTTCAGTCAAAGGTTAAGCGAAAGGTTTTCTCCTGCTCCTTGCGCTGCGTGTCACACAGTTTGGACACTTCCTCCACCCTCCGCTGTAGCAGAACCGAGTTCTGGTCGATCCACTGCAGAGAATCCATGTGGGCGTTGAGGATTTTACAAATCTGCTGAAGCTGCGGAGAACAAACAAGACACAGAGGTTAACCAATCATCTTCAGAGCAGGTTTAATGATGACAGATTTTTTCACCCGTACTAGCTTAGATTTTAATTCATTTTAGCCATGCTAAAATGAATTAACCACTGCAGCTGTGGTCACTAACGAGCCTTAGCACTCATGACAGGTTGTGCTAGCTCCAGAGAGCAAGGGAGAGAGGAGATGAGCAGCGCCACATGTAGAGGTGATTGACAGCGCTAAGACCCGCCTCCTTGCTCTGATTGATTGTTTCTAGTGGACTGGAAAAAGGCAGAGGAACTCGATTCTTCAAAAATTATTTCTCATACACCATTCTATATATATATATATATATATATATATATATATATATATATATGTTGTTTTTTTTTTTTTTATAAA